>DWQK01000904.1:0-17846 GCA_018231225.1 Noctuana stator
GATTGGCGCCATATCCTTTTTTTTTTTTCAAATTCCACGCAGCTCAATGCACTGCGCCTACGCGCAGCCTACGTCTCTCGCACGTATGAGATTAGGGCTGGTAACAGATAATAAAGCGAAACGATATAATTTTTTATGTTTGTGCGTTCAGAGTAATCTTAAGAATAATATGTATATGTAACCAAGTATGATTTGTGTAACCACAATTAGGAGACGTCAGTTTAAAAACTGAGGAAAAGTTGTGAACTAGGTACATGACACATATTTTATGGTTTAAGAATTTATTTTCTAACGTAGACTATTCTGATTAAGTTTCGTGAGGGTTAGCTTGTCTAATTAGGCAAGGTTTGGAAAATGGTTTACGGTCAAAGACATTAATTTTTTCAAAAAAATCTTCCACCTTTGCGATGTTGCACAATCGTCATTACGTTATTTAGTGAAGCGTTTGAAAAAGTGTCATAGTCTGTAAATTTAAAATATCAAAATCTTACTTGTACGTAGTAACAATTTAATTGAATCACTTCTTTCTGATCACGTTATATAATACATCCACCCTCACCCATGCATTCACACAACAAACACACACACACAATTACAGTTACAATTTTTTGTTTTAGTCATTGATTTACAAACTGTAAAATCCAGAATTTGTTTATTAAGTAGGTACTGTATTTTTAAATTCTATTTTATTCCTCCGAGATGGGCGTAAACAGGGGTGACACAGTTTATACTACTGCCACAGTTTATAGCTTTATAAATAAATAAATAAATAATAAATTTATGAATGTCAGCCCTGCGACCGCCCATGTAGGCACGGCACCAAACGACGCATGTGACGCAATTAACGCAACGCACGCAACAATATTGTACATACGAGTAGGTATCTATGTATGTATGATTGTTAGCGATACGGACAGCACCACCCATTCCCACTGGTGGGTAGCCGTACCAATCAATACACACTGTACCTACCTACCGCAATTTATTGTTTTGTTGTTTTAATTATTTCGTATCAATAAGTAATTAAAATATGTATGTATATATGTATAATTGTTGTATATAATAAGTATTATTATTATATATAATAAGACTATGCATCACATCCAACAATAATACGAAAAAAAGCTGGTACGATGGGGATATAATATATTGCTTCGACCTCTGACCTGCGAGGCATGTTTTAAAGTAACAAACAGGTCTGCAATATTATAAACACCGTGTATTATTTTATCAGTGATCGCATCATTACATCACCTTTTATGGTTTAAATAAAATAATGACTAAGCGTCTATGGTCGTAACTTGTCCACAGTTAAATTATTAATAACGTTTTAATAATTTGGTAAAAATATAAACTGGAATCAATTAAGCAACATATACAAAATACAATACAACAATTTTAATTAGGCGTGTTTTGGATACGAAACTCTGGATCTGGAAGCGGGGTGTGACTATAGGTAATATAGGTTATGTTAGATTATACAGGTTAAAGTTACGGTTAAGTTGTGGTCATGGATGCTGTTTTTGCGTGATTAGTTAACAAACATTAATTAATATTAGGAGAATGTTATAATATAATATTTTTGTATAATATAATATTTTATATAAAAGTTAATAAGTTATAATATAATATTTTAGTATGTATAGATATTTTTATCGTTGTTATCTTTAATATCAAACTGTAACAACCCTTTTCGTCACTCCGTTATCATTTATATCAGATGATAAGCATGTTAATATTTTTAGATAAATATCGACCTTACAGTATTTTGCATGACAGGAAATTGGTATTCACGGATCAACCAACCGATAAAATTTACGAACAATGACAGGTCTTTTTGAATATAGAAATAGTTTAGGAAGTTAGGCATTCGTTCTTAGCGTCACTTAAATTTAAAAGATACGAGAAACGATCAAATAATGAATGAATGAATTGAATGAAATATTTAGATATTTTAATTAACTTATTTATTGAATTAATTTCAAGTTTCTGTATGATGTATTGTCCATTGTATGACGACACAGGGAATCATAGTATACCTAAGGTTGTTATGTCATTGTGAAACGTTCATTTATTTATTTTATCTTCACACAACAACAAAAATACATGTAAAACGATAAAATACCCATTCCGGTACTACCATAGAGGTGTATGAAAAAGTGCTTTGTGTGTTGGAGAACAACAGGTGTTACTGAACCTTGTGAACTCATGAAAATTCATACTGTTCCAAGTGGCGATAACAATGTTAACAACGCATGTGGTTTTTGTGTTTTGTAGGAAGTGTAGGATTTGAAATGTCTTTGTATTTAATTCCTTGCTTTGGTTTAGGTTACATGTTTACAAAAAGAGGATTAGCATAAAGGAACAGAGACCGCGCGGAGGCAGCGCCAATTGAATCGTCCCACAAACCAGCTTGTAATGTTTCTTATTTTTATTTGCTAACGGCCACAAGTTATTTACTAGATGGAAGAAAATCAATTAAATTCCGCACAATCTGAATGACGTTGCTGAATTTGATGACGACACAGCAACCATACAATAAGCAAATACGAACAAAGTTATACTTAGTTGACAGAGAAGGTGATTGTGAACTGTTATTTTGTCTGTTCACAGATAAGTCGCAATGCGGTGGTGAGAACGGCGTGATGATGAGGCTTGAAGCGACCGAGAAGCACCGCTACCACAACCTGCTGAATGACGACCATGCTAGTAAGTACAATTTAAGAAATCTATAAAAATATCTAGTATTTTACCATAGCACTAGGCAAGAGGATTACCAACGTCTTTCTTTTGCTCACGATATTTCAAAAAATAAAATAATTGCAACTAAGTCCTAAGTCAGTTTTGACAACATCCGAACATTTTGGCCACTAACTCTATCTATCTTCACTAATTCGCATTGGAGCAGCGTGGTGGAGTATACTTCTGGCCTTTCTCAGTTGTGGGCAGAGACCCGTGCCCAGCAGTGAGACATAAAAAGGGTTAAAGGTACTTCAGTCGCGTAAACATTTCGATATTTTCTCGTCTGACCACATTCCTCTTCCTAAAGAGCTATGACCACACCAAGCCATTCTATAACTATCTCTACTCCATTACGATTGATAAACGCTTACCACATATTGGACGAACATCAGATGACAATGCCTAGTTTTCATATTGACCGACTAGTATTTAACCTGATTTCGCTTGGAAAGAAAACCGGATGTCTAATCGAAATCTGCACGGAGAAATGTAGGCCTACTGTGATGACTGATCAAATTGATTGGCCATAGTTGACATATCTGATGATTTTCTAGATGGTGTACTTTGTCTGATAGTAACCTAATAACCACTTCAAGCGTAGACCTGTATATCGATGATTCTGCACCACAGGGCTGTGATAGATAGTGTTAGCCTTTTTGCCCTTTTTTTAACTTCAAGAAGCAATTATCCAGAATTCATAATCTTGATTGAATTTAGAGACGCGTATTCCTGAGAATTAGCCCATAAGGCTGTGTATATGCTCTTATCAGGGTTTCAAGGTACGCTTTCCACGATTCTCAACTGATCTATTTTGGATATGACATCGGGTAAGTGGATTTTATTACATTATTAAAGGCTTAGGTAGCTTGTAGGCAAATGCTAGACAAGGCTACATCTCCCAGGCTACGCGGCTACGCAGAATTCTCCATTTCCAGAAGGTAAAATAGCGGACGTAATGCTTGACTATTAAGTGTTTGTAAATTCAGTCATAATGTGAAGTACCACGTTACCCTATTTTGAAAGCAAACACAATAGTCCTTTATTACCAACGCTTATAATGCTATGAAAAGTCCAACTATAAAGTCAGAAAAACTAAATATGGTACGCATGCTACATACGAAGGACAACACATTCCTTGACGACACAGAAAGACTACAATTATTATTGTTCTTGGTTCCCATGTTCCCATACTGTAATCTAATGGATATTTGCGTTTCGCGTGCAGCTGAGGAGTCGCACAAGCATCCGTGACGCAATAGTTGTACTGTAACCAATTACGTTACGTTTGTTTCTGTAATCGTTGAATTGGAATATAATAAATAGAAATCGGTCTGTTGAATATCAGATGTTATGTTACATAAAAAATGTTAGCTCTTTTCTACTTAATAATAAGTGAATTCTGTTGTTCGCGGTTCACGTAATTGGACCAGGAAATTATATGGTCGTATTACATCGTCTGACTTCTGACTGACGGCTAAACGCACAGCCTAAACTGATCATAGAGACCTGAAACTTGGTGTGTACCGACATTGTATGACGTAGGCATCCGGTAAGACAGAAATAGGGGGTGAAAAATTGGGGCTAAGTTTGTATGGGACTACATGATTGCTTGGTCCAATTAATTATGAAATCCACGCAGATAAAGCCGCAGTCATAACTGTGTAACATCCCTGTAAAATTAGGATTCGAACCCAACAAACATGTTGATAGAATTTGCATGAGTGAAGCAATGTCAAATTTTGAGTGATATTTAATAACTCAATTCGGAATCTTGTCGCACGCAACTACGTCGTATGTTTGATGAATTTCACACAATCCACGTTGCCTAACATCTTCGCGCCCAAATATCAAGTGACGTTCAATAAACAGATTGACACACAGCCTTTCACTATAGATGGATCTGTAATAATGTAATGTGTTGGCTTACTTATAATATAATTATGTAATTGTTCGTACTTTGTGAGTACTTTTCGGAGCATCATATGTCATCCATGCTATTCACTACCCATACAGTTTTGTTTACGGATTCTATTACTTGAGTTGAGTTTTTTCTAACCAACTAAGTCAGCACCGAACTGTCTCTTAGTTTTCTTTACGTAATAATGTACATAGATTACACGTTATCTCCGACAACTATACACAAATTATCTTTAACTGAAACACAAACGCTTGCTTGCTTCGTTATGTTATGAGGACTGACATGGTTCCTTCACAGGGGTATTGTACCAAATACATTCACCTAGGTACTAATTTAATAAGGAGTATTTTAATAAGAGAAATCTTCTCCGTTTTATTCTTCTTTAACGCTTCTTACATATTTGCCTCACATCACACACCATCGTGGGACAAGTTATAATTGCAAATCGACTTCGTAAGTAGCATATTCATATGACATGAGCTTATGTGTATAGAAAATGCATCGTATGCGTGATATGAGAATGGATAGTGTTTCACGCGTGAGAATATTGTACTTACAACTACCCGCATTGGAGCAGAGATGTGGAGTACCATATAAAATTGTCTCTACGATACTTCTACGACCATATAAAACTTGTGTATGTAATAATAATAAATGTTAGTATACCGTGACTACATCACCATACTATCTATGTATCAATACTCGCCACTTCACTGCACGAGTCACCGAAGCGTGACGTCGCGGGTTCGGTTCCCGCGCACAAAACACCGGATATCGGCCGGAAGTCAGGTGCGGCTAAGCCTGTTCAACAGAGGACTTACCAAAACAAATTCAATCTTATACGCATTGTACTAGGGTTTTAAACGGTTTGTGTAGTGCATGATGATAAGACCTCATCGCGTCGCTTCAGTTTTTATGGTGTTCGTTCCAAGTTTTTGTTTTTATTGGTCCACAGCTGTTTCTGTAATAAAATGAAGGTTAGTTTATTAAAGTCAGTAAAAGCTGATAAAATTTAAGTGTAGGAGATGAAATATGTACCTATGTTATACTTAATAATTACAACTCGCGTTACGAAAAAAAAAACGATTTCATAGTTGTCGCGCACATACTTAATTTAAGACTTAAACATTCGAATTGAGAACATCTTCCTTTTCTTGAAGTCGGTTAAAAATCAGTCTACTGTCAATAGGATAGATGTGTGACGCAAGTCACTCGTGAATTGCGACTTGTCGACAAGAATCACGTGTCCGGCGCCATTTTCTCCGCCAGGCCACTGTCACTGGACATCGTAACATGCTGCCTAACATGATTATTCTGCATATTATAGGCGCTACACAGAGATAAATAAATAACAACGCTTCACACTCACAACCCCATACTAGGATTCCCTGTGTCGTGGGTGCCATGGACACACAGAAAGTCAAATATACAAGCAAACACCCAGACCGAGACCGGAATCTAATGAAATCTAAATTAATCATTTAAATGTCTACCGCGGATCGAAACCCGGGACCTGACCCAAACTTTGCTTAACTTTGACTATATAAGAAAGGTGTTTTTAGACGGAAACAGCGCCTGTTGGTGACTAAGCTCTTTACACAATCCTCATAAATATAAATCGAAAAACCTGCGACTTGTAATTATTTTTGTACCCACCTCACACCTAAACCAGCCGTGATGAAACAAATGATTGATTGAGGCGCCCGTTTTTTCTGTCTACAATTTTCAAATTACACCTTAATACCGTACGCCGGTTTGCGTTCTATTTGCAACCGTGTGTACAGGTAATAGATGCTAATACATGATGCAATGCACGATTATAATTGGAATTACCATAGATCAAATAATGTGTGGAATCGGGAGATCTGCATAGTATTACAAAATCTTATGAGGAACTCGGCGACAAAATGTTATGCAATACAGGCTTAAAATAAATTATAGAGTTATCCTGAAAATTTTAAGAAAATAAGATACCTATCAGTATATTGGTAGACATATATGAAATAATTAATAAATCAAGTAATGAAAATAGACAAGTAAAAGGAAATGAAGCACTTATTAATAGATTATTACACCAATGCATTCCAGATCGATAAGCCATTTCTATGTGCAATGTGTTCCAAGATAACAACGTGGGATGGGAATTTAGTTCATTGACTTACGACATTGAATGGTAATGAATTTCATTCATCGACTATTATATAGACAACCGTTGCTAAATTGATTATATGGCTTTATCTCATCGTCAACGGCTTAGCTAAATGAATATATTAGCCACCCAGAGCTTTAGGATTAAATTACCCCGTATATTCTTCACAATTTTGCAGTTTCTTTCAAGCAAAGCAAGTCAAACAATTGCTACGTAACGATAAAAATTGTATTTTTTATGTATAGCTGTTATTTATTTTTAGTTATAAGTTTATATTGCAGTAGTTTTCTATAGTAATATTATTTATAGTATAGTAATAAATGTTTCTATAACTGGATCGAGATGAGTGCATGGTCGCTTTAACATTAATAAGAAATGTCAGTGGAATTAAATCGTTTACTCCTTAATATGAGTTAGCTACAGTTTCAATCATTGCTTCATGATTCGCGTGTACAATCCTAATACATTTTTGTTGATGTAAATTTACATGGCATGCGAAATGATAAATGTAGATAATTTAGGAGTTTAGAAAGCCGTAAAAACGACTTGTTAATGGTATCAGGGGGCACGCGAAGGTCGCACCGTAACTAATCGAGTAACAGGTAATGAATATTTAAGTATCAAGAAATTTAGTAATGAAGATCGCATGCCTACAAGTCGTACAATTAAATATAGTTGTAGTTTACTGAAAATTGTGTATCTAAGTATGGCTTATATGTTGCAATTCTTTTTCATTCTCTGCTCGTACTCGAAAGGGTTTCAAATTCCATTAGTATATGACGCGGCTGACATGACTTATAGGGGCTCTTTTAAGGTTAAAAGCGATTAACGCACTCGCTTCTGCCGATAAACAGCCAATGAGCGAAAAGGCCTGAAAACATCAATCATTACACCCGGATAACTAATTAGTACTCTTACGTCGTACATAATGACTTCCGTGTTAATTTTTTTGAAGTGTATAAAAGATGGATTCATTTTAAAAACTTGTATTTAGTTTCACCTGTTCCGGTGTGTTTGTCTTTAATCAAAACTTGCAAGATAAAGGCCCATTTCCCGGTTTCCGATTCAACTGACTTCTTATCTTTCACCTGCCCCTGTACAGTGTACAGAACTTTTAAGTTAACTTGTATTCAATCACTGACGAACACATATTGTTAATACGAGTACATAAGAATGAGGCGCCGAAGGTTGTATGCAGTTACATTACATCACTAGTCTAGCCTTGTCCTCTAAATACATTATATATTTATGTACGAGACAGTACGAGTAACTACATTCTGTGTAAACATATAACTCATTTATAATGCCGGTACTAAAACAATGGGAAATAATTTTACCAACGTCACGCTTCAATAGTTTGTAATGTCTTCTTATAATTATATGTAATTACTTCTCATAAATTCTTAGAGTTCGAAAATAGACTTCAAATAAAAATCTTTATAATAATTAATTTGTAAATTCTACAATCTACAAAACCACATCTTGGACAAAATCAATATTGCATGATATCGACTTCAAACGCATTAGAAGCACAAAGATAAAACATCATAGTTTCCTGCTGACAGTACCGTCCTCTATCTATACTACGAGTACTTCGTATGTAAAAGTTATGTAACGTACACATGCGTATTGTGATTCCGTGTTAACGTTCATTTGTTCATCGTCTAACGTTTACCCAAGTGGTTAATTCATGTCTGTTTACGATTGTCCCTAAGAATTCCAAATATTCGCTAGCCGGAGTACCGCGCATGTGCAGTAACGTCCTATTAAGCCAATTTCGATCTTATCTCCATAAAACAAGGTGTATTTTTTGCTAGTAGCACCACTGTTTCCAAACCCCTTGCACGCACCACGCATGCCTAGCAACCTGTCCTCTTTAATGCCACACAGTTCTATGACAACCCTCTCGGTCACTGTTTACTTTAGGCTCCAGTTATTAGAGTCGCTTTCGAGATCCTCACTTCGTTTGAAACCGTGTCGTCGTAATATTTAATCAGCTGTCTGCCCCCAATTGATAATTCAGTTTGTGCTGCTCAGTCCGCCGTTTTTACACCTGAGCTAGACTTTTACTAGGAACTGAAACATATTTGAAGTGTTTTTTCTATGAACGGTGCTAATTTATCTGTGATAGTGTCAAATAGTGAGGTTACGATTGTGGAATTAGTGTGTTTTTGGCGAGGTGTACTTTCGTTGTCAGAGTAACCGATTTTAAGAGTCCTCAGCTTCACTTTTATGGTCTTTTGTTTACCTTGACGAATTAAATAAAAAGGTCAATAAATTGGTTACTTTAAAGGGTAAATGAAACACTGGTTTTGGGCAAAAATAGTGAATAATGTATGAAGTTACTCCGCTCGGCCTGTTCGCATACGACTCTAACCGGGAATTTCCGAACAAATCGATTGGATGATAGTTAATTAAATATTAATAAAGTGATTGATTGTACTGATTAATTCATTTGATGATTGATCCGTACAAATGAACACTTTATTTCCATTAACGTACATTAATTTCGTCAATGACGTGGTTTGTTTATATCAAAAGTATATTTTGCAACGTACCTAATTAATTACATTATGTTACCGGTTTCATAATGCATTATCTTCTAACTGTATTTTCGGTTAAAAATTTTATAAACTTCACTACGCCATAAGTAGTAATAAGGCTGAAGTACCTACTCAATTAGTTTTTTCTACACATTAAATTAATCACTATCTATCGAACTTTCCGATAATTACTTTGATAGTAAAGTAACTTAACAAAAATGAAAGTTACATCTAACGTTCAGCAATCTTGTTTAATTTATCGTTATTGTTACCGAAGCAATCGACAATATTGGCAATATCGCCGTTCTATCGCGGCGTTGTTATCGTGATGGGCGTACCGATGTAATCTGAGTCGTAGCTAGATGGACACGCGACTCAGTCAGCACCACACCTTGTTTTTTGTATTTGAACTCGTCTATAAATAGCCTGGAATAGTCTGGACAATTGCCTTATCAAGGAATGATGCTAATTTTTCCTCTAAAGCCTTTACAGCACGCGATAGTTTCACGTTCACGACACGCATCACTATCTTTTATCGTAGTCGCGTGTGACCCAAAATTTACCTCAACCTCACTCATTCTTCCAATGTCAATTAAGCAATTATCTAGTTCTGAGATTTGTACAAATGAACGTTGTCTAGCAAGGCTGTACGGTGATCCTGACATAATATCAGTGGTTCTGCGCTATGTTTTCTTTCAAAAAGTGGAGATTCTAAGTTTTGATATTATTTCCACAAGCATGTACCTCAATTCTACATTTCTAAATAGACTGCATAATCCATGATATAGCAAAATATAAGCTACACAGTTCGAAAATAATGAACTTAATACAAAAATCTATTTTTAGAGGCAACTTTCCACTTGCAATTCTACTAATGGTCTGCCCACGTTTAAAACCGTTAGATAATGAAAATTCCTCCTTGAACAAGGTTCCAATAAATCCGTTTCCTACATGCTAATGGAGCTCGTGACTTGTAGCCATGATTGAATGCTGAACTGAAACAAATTCTTCGAAAGCTGACATTTTAGCATGCGATCTGAATGATACGACCTGTTGAATGCTATTAATAGTTTAAGTTTGTGTTTCCCTTTATGGTCACGATAATGTTTAAGAACCAATTTATAATTGAAATAGAAATACATCAGGAACCAAAATTTGTTATTAATCACGTATTAAAGTTTTCCTTTTTTATTATATTCCGTTCGCAAATGTATACGGGATACATAAAATACGGTGGAGTTTTCTTAATTCACCTGGGTTAGCTCGTAAATGTAATTCAAATATTTATCCAAATCAATGTAATGCAAAGTATTAAGATCAACAATAGGTAATTATTTTATTTATCGTTCGTTTTGTAATATCACTTGAATCATTTCTGATCTGAATTAATATCTGATTTGATGATTTCATTCTAAACAAAGCGATTTATTTAACTGTCCAGGTTGTTCTTGGAAACAAGTCTTCATTTCTAACCTTGGATTTTATGCCAAGTGATCAGCAAATATTAGCACTAAGCTTTGGTAAAGACCATACTCGTGTTTTTTCCTACGATAATTCTTGAGTAGCTCGGATTGTAATGGCCTGTCGTTTGTCTTATTACCGTATTTGTATACTTCGTCCTCACTCTAATGTGAGGTTACGTTACCTACTGCTTCTGGTATTCTTACTAAGGTTATCCAAATACATCACGTATTTCTACAACTTTACGTACCAAGTCATTTGCATCTATTGCCAAAATTGTTTCAACTCGTTTCTTCAAGGCCGTTATCTATTCAGTGCTGTCTCTAACAAGTTGTTGACAAGTAATTTTTGTAATAGATTCATTTTACGTAATCAAATCTTAGCTTTGATCTAATTTACTTACTTCTACTTACCTAATATTATTAATAACCCTGTTTGATCTCTGAAAACAGGATCGCTAAAAGCATAAAGCAATTACTGCAATATTTAGATGTACGCAATAAGTAAAAGACCGGTCGTTCAATCTGATTCATCAATCAATACTGCTCTCATTGGGTTAGTCACTGAAAACCTATCGATCATATCGGCATTATTTAACGTCAGTGTCTGACCTCTAACAGTCTATCTGACAAAACATTCACTAAGTCCGTTTGAGACCAGCATAAATATTGCAGCTGAGGTCTTATTTAGTTGACTACTATCGTATGTACCTACATCTAAGCTTCATCACATTTTCAGTTTCTTGGTCCTATTTTTTCTTTTGATTGCTTTCAACTCTTTTTATGTTCCACTGCTGGGTACTGGGTAGGCCTGTAGCATGCACCATCACGCTGCTCCCATGCGAATTAGTTGATTGAATTACTTTGATTAATAACATCAAAGTCCTAGGAAGTATTCAGTTCTATACTGCTTAGAAAGATGTAAAATACAGCAAATTTACAAAGAATAGAGAACAGCGATTTATATAGCATGTCACGGTCTAATGATGAGTGATGCTGGTACCGCAATTACCATTGCTCTAACAATTCTTATCTAATCTGGGCTCAGGGCCGCGGCAAATATTATAATCAAATATTGTGGATCTTGCCACCACGTTTAGCGTGACATCATTACCTATCACACTTTATGGTTGTGTTTTGTATTGCATGTATGTTTACATTTTCAGTTCAATTGATATTCAAATGACATAGTTTTTTTATATTTATTGCTGTTGCAGTTTTAAGCAGGTTTTAAATTAGTTTAGACGTGATAACGAAATCCAAATCCAAAATATTTATAAAGTAAGTACGTTTGGTTTCTCAGAAATAGTTACATCCTTAAAATTAATTTTATGACTTATATTTGGTTACCAACAAATATATTTATATGTGTTTCTAAAAATTTGTTGTAAAGTTCACTCCTTTACTTTATTACCTTACTTTCTTTGTTAATTGTACTCTATTCTGTTATAGAAAAATATAAATCAGGTCACTTCCCTTTGAAATACTGTATTTAAATAAGGCGAAAGAAATTTTGCAATGTATTGTGAGTTTCAAACAATAGGAAACTCACATTCAAATTTTTTCGTATTGCTACGAATATCTCTTGTATTGTTTGACCGTATTGTTATCGTAGACGGCATTATAACAGTTATTGTTGCCTGTTAATCCACATCATCCGATACTTTTTATATAAAATATATAAATAAGATAAAATATTCTGCAACTATAAAATGAAAAATGTACGTTAGTACAAATCGTTGGTAAAGATTAATCAATAAATCAATACAATATGTCTTTGGTAATACATCTGGTTCTGGATGTTGTACGTTTAACATAATAGCGCTTTAGCGAGTTCGTTTTGCTAAAGTAAGATGACAGAAAACCTTAGTTAAGCGTAAACAATTTTAGTAATTCCTAAAGTGACCTTAAAGAAATGTTAGCAACTCCATAACTAATAAAGACTTCACCTTTCTTCTGACTTCTCCTTCAGTCAGAATTGCCAAGTTTATTGCCGTTTAGATTCATTTTAAAATTTATCTTGACTTCAAAACTCATGTCATTGGATTCAAAACCTGTTGCTTATCGGTTTTTCCATCAGCTATTTTTGTGCTAACGTCGTGATTTATTCATGCTGTGTCAATCGTGATCGCACGCTTGGAATACTAATCAGATTCCTGACGTTAGATGGGGCCATTAGAAATTGAAATGCTTTACGTCATATCCGGAGTCCTCCCGGTCACGGTCAACCATGGGGAAAAGGATTCATCTTATGTTACATAGAATATATTCAATGTTATGTTTATCTATATATTACTCTTATTCTCTTTGGAGTCGTTCGAACTTCTCACCGTCTATTTCGCTCTTAGGTATCTGAAACATTACTAACTCTACTCCTAGTTTATTATAGAATTATAAATAAGTAATAGAAAATGTTCTGGTTTAAATTTGTAAATGATCTGCATTAAAATTTAGAAATATAGATTATGCCTAAGTTGTCAACTTACTACAGATTTAATAAAGGTAATGAACTAAGAACATTAAATGGCAAAATACATATCTATAAATTCAATGTACGAAATGGAAAACTGGTTTTATATACAATTACTGAAGCAACCGGAGGTCTTGAATTATATGGACACGACTTGATAACCTAAGCTTCTCGGTAAAAGCTTGTGTCGTCCCACGAAACCAGTTTCCGCGATGGCGTTGCGAATTCCCAACCGGTTGCCGATCGAATTTCGTAACTCGACATTTTATTACTGAACTAAAAAGGACCAAAATATCGTAATCAACATTTTTTGCCGGAAATCATTCTTTAATAAGACTCTTGTGTTCAATTATAGCAGGTGCATAACCGAATAGTCTTATAAAGAACGGGTATGCGGTAAGCTACGAGTACATGCTATACTTTCTCATTATCAATTTATTTTTTCAAATTGTTATTATACATTGGTCTTCTTGCAAACGTTGTGGTCATAGAAGAAATTCAAGGGTTTTTACTCGTTATTAATTTTTTTATCTGAAGACTTTGTCTTTTCACCTTTTCTATATTATGCTTATAAAATTGATTAAGTTATTTGATGCACCGCAATTTAGCTATTCACCCGTTCTTGTTTAATTCTATGTCTGTTTATTACGCTGTAAAGCAAGTTACTTATGTCGAAAGATTGCCAAAATTGCCAATATTCTTATATCTATAACATTTTTTGTATGTGATGTAATGCAAATTATTGCATCACTGGCCATGTTATAATTATTGCCAATTGGTTCGCGATGCAATTTAATGAAATTAACATTGCAGTTAATATTGCAATATCTAAAGTAAGTATGTAAGTTATCTAGGTGTGAAAGTTATTACGAAATGTGCTATTCAGAGACTCTTACTGTATTTTATTGTTCATATTCAATATTATCCGATCATGTAGATATATATGTTTAGTTTTTAGTTCATTCTAATAATACAACTTCCTTAGGTACCTCATATTCAAGAACAGGTTACGAAAATAGGAGTACACACTTCAATTTTAATTAGGTTTTATATCTTGCAGTTTATATATTTTTTAATATTACACTGCTATATTATTAAACTTCAGTATTATGAAAGTTCTTATATAATAAAAATTATCTTGCAATAAACAACACTAGTAACTGTTACAAAAGCCGTAAAGATCACAATCTCTCCAGTTTTTCTAAAGGCACTGTTGGAGATAACTTTATTTTCTCTTCAAGCCTTCCCACGAACTTTAACTTTCTCACCCGTGAGAATTGTTCTCTATACTAGAGTAAATTTAGTTCCGTCTCTCTCTGATTTATGGTTATGGATAGAGTGCGATAGGTTTTTGTCCGTTTTTGTTTTATTCGCGTGACTTATCTTTGTTGTTTATGTATCATTAGCATTAGGGTTTCTTAAGGATGGTATGCACATTCCACACTTTCTATTGTTTTTCGTAATGCATAGTTTTTAATTATGGTTGATGTGTAAGCTACCTTAGAAGTTGTAACTCCTATGTTACGCTTGTCATATCATTGCCAAGAGGTTCTATTGTCGATTTAATATGAGTGAAGATATTAGGTCCTGCTTGTCTCAATTCATCACGTATTTAATGCAGTATAATATTGTCTGTATCATCGTTATTGGTAACAATTTTATTGTAAACTTCTTGTTTTGATGCTAATGTCACAATATGTATTTAGTTTACTTCCCTTTTCTCCTCCTTAGGTTCAATTAAAACAGAAACATAATTCATAATAGTAGATTTCTAATCAAATTTTAACTTCTATTTTGTCTTGTGATGAAGATTTAAGATGATTTATATTTCTCAAATAAATCACAAATCTTTCATAACAATGATGTTTGAATACATACACTGTGTGATCATCTTCTCATCAAAATGTCATTACTGCACTCGCTTTTCAGCAACGGTCTATATTTATTTGGCCGTACAGTTTGAACTAAGATAACACGTGAACTAAATATGTGCGTATTATGTTGATAAATTACGTTGGCTCTTATTGGTGTTTCTAATCTGAGTTATCTTCAGTGAGTTAGACAATTATCTTAAATTAGTTTAATTCGAACATTAGATTGTCAACATTAAACATGATGTATATAGTAATTTAGGTAGTTCTTTTGTTAAAATATTATTTAGGTACTACCGCTGTCCTCATAACCCGCTGTGAAGCAAGTCTTGTAGCAAGTAGGTACCTACCTAAATGTGTTTCGATTGGCGAAAGTTGCTGCCGAACACACTATATTTGAGGCGACCATCTCAGTCCTCGTGAGTAGCGACGCCTCCACGTATGATCTCAAATAGGACGACTCTTGCAGTTGCAGTGACTACTTAACATCAGGTGGCCTGCATGCTCGTTTGCTACTCAAAAACAATAAAAAAAATGTAAGTTTTATTGATTTTAAAAACAGCAATAAAAGTATTTTTCCGATCACTAGATTCTGCAATAACAAGACTGCTTCTTCACATGATTCTCGAAAACTCAGGTGTTTACATAAGGGCATTACTGTATACAGTAAAAGATAATGTACGAAGCTATAGACCGACCGCATAATTGACCACTTTAAATTTTATTGGCGCACTTTCAAAAGTTTCATCTGCTTATACGTTGTAAGGCTTTGATTTCCTGTTTAAACCGCGGAACGCGTAATAATATAATTTAATTTAATTAAAGTAACAATAATTAGTAACTTGGACGATTATGAAATGGTAATAAAATGAAAGAAGAAAGTCAACAACTTCATTGAGTGCTTTTATAAATTTTGTTGACTTCCAAATTTGTAATCTCTTTTATTATCCATTATAGTGTGCCGCTACTGTTGTACTCATATCCGATACACCCACCGGCAACAGAAATCTAAATTTATCATTTCACTTTCTGCTCCGCCGGGAATCGAACCACAGCCCTTCGAATGGTGGACTGACTTAAACAACGTGGTCTAAATTAAGATTAACTTAAGAAGGTCGACCGTAGCTACCCTTAGCTAAGCCCCGTTCTGTCGTTCTCTCTTTGTTAAACGGTATATTATGTTTTAATTTCCTCTTCAGTATTCAGAAGGAAAGGGCCACGTTGCCCTCGAAACTGAGATTCCGACGCATCTAACGGGGAACTAATGTACAGTTACCGATACACCATGCCAACCTGCAATATATGCAAATACGCAATGTCTAGGTGATCTACCGTTATTCGAATTTCACTTGAGTTGATCTTCAAATATATATTATGGAAACAGACGTTAAAGTTCATTGAAAACCTGTCTGAAAATTGGAAACGGAAAAAGTCGGGTAAAAATATAAATTCTATCACTAAACATTTCTTTTCTACTTTATGACTTTTGTCCAATAAAATAGGAGGATGGGTAAACTTCTGTTAATGTATGACCAATTCGATTCTATAGGGGAGTACTTCAGAACGTTGCTTGGACTTTAGTTGAACCATCCATTTATCAGCTTTTGGATAGCCATTGCTGGACAAAGGCCTGCTTTAGGTGGCACCACTCTTTGGTCCTGTGCCCTTTTTTAAATCCAGCAATTGCCTGTTATGTTCCTTTATCGACAAGTGACAGTGACGGTTTAAAGTGGCTCGTCGTTGACATGGCTATTAGTTAGGCCTAATTAAAAAAATCATTTCAAATCACGCAGCCTTGAAACTATATTCTCTTACCGAACTACAAGTACTTAATTCCAGTTGTAGAAACACCAATATTACCCACATAATAATACTGGGAATGCGGTAGTTATGCAAATATCGGAGAGCGGTAAACCGTTAGCTGCCAAATTCCACAAGATGTCGGAGACACCGAGTTCGTAATTGGTCACATCTTGTATATTTTATTTATTCATGTAACGTATATTCGAGAAATCTTACACGCGGTACTTGTAAGAACACCGGAAGACTGCATAAGTTTTCTATCGCTGTTGTTGACATTTTGACTTCCGTGGCGTTAGACTAATGGCTTAATTGGTCATCAAAGTTTGGACGCTATTTACGCTGATGCAACAATGTCATCTTCTTATAAACTACTCATTACTATCTTGGATTCAGTTCTTTCGGTTTGTTTCATATAAAATAAGCACAGTAAACATACACTCGATGGTGACCCGCCGGTCAGCGCCATGAACGTCATGAACATGTCGGAGTAACCAATGCATTACCCTTTAACGTTAAGAAGAATTTTCAGGCATGAAAGTTCGGTGCTTTATCTGTTTTTTGTACAATCTCTTTTAAATATGGTAATATCACTCATCCATGTAAAATTCTTATGTAAAGCGGCGTTTATTTATGAACAGTGTATGAAGTGCGGTCTATGTTATGTCAATGCAGAACCACAAACACGCTGATGATTTTATAATGGTCTCATAAAGTAGTTATTTATAGATAGTATGAAAAGATCATTAATATGTAATATCAGTTGTAGATGCGTATTAATTTTTTATTGCAAATTACGTCATAACATTGATTGAAATCACAGTGAATTGTATTTGTAATAAGCGTTTTAGCAGCGCCTGTTGGAACGACTCGTGTGTAGAATTCGAGATAAA
>DWQK01000905.1:0-17844 GCA_018231225.1 Noctuana stator
AAAACGAATTTGTTCCGGAAAATGGAGCGGTGTTGGACGTTCTCGAGTGTAGGACGATATAGATGTTTGTACCGCGCGCTCGCCGCCTTTATCGACCAACGAGATGGACAAGTATATGGTTGGATATAATTTTTTAATCCCATTTGTCTATAAAGGTGCGTCGAGCGGCGATTTATTTAAGGAACCAAAATTTTTAACGATCGATCCTATCACACTGCAATTTTTTAATTCAAAACTATGACTAGTGTGTGTCGGCGCGTCGCGGCGTCGCGGCGTCGTTTAGTTCCTTGTCATATTTGAGCGCACACCGGTGCCCCGGATGGCTATGTGCCAATGGTAGTCGACTATCGTCTGTACAAATATGATTTTTAGGTTTGAGCGGTTTTCTTTGTGTTGTATTTTTTAAAGTTTTACGTGCGGTCTACCGAGTGTAGGGCGGTTCGGTCGCGTAGGGATTCAATGTTATTGTAGCCTATAAGTGCGATTATACGTTAGTTGGAAGTTGCATTCAATTTTTTATCGATACAAATTTCACGTACGTTACGTAGGTGTTACAAGGTTCGTTCACATGTATATGGATTGTAAATTAATGTTTTGTTTAGTTATAATTTTGCCGCAAAAGCGAAGCGAGTAGGTTGCATTTACTAATATTTTATCGTAGAGGTTAGTGTTTGTACCAAATCGATGTTTAATTAATTTTTGCGTGAAGCGTCTGTTTGGGACGGAGTCGGATTGATAGTTTGTGACATTTTGTACATTTTTGTACTGAATTTACTGACTCAAATAACACTGTTACCATCTAAGAATTGTTCAGATTTGTACTTAAGACGTTTGTATCTTGATCGGGTGATTTAATTCTAGTAATTCTCTGCAATTACATTATTTTTCTGTTCTGGAGTAATTTATTCATATTCAATGTCTAAAAGCATGAAATGTCACACGTTGTCTTCGGGTTCGCGAACGCAATTCGTGTGGGCGTTTTAGTTTGTACGTGGCGGTGATTTTGTCAATTACAGTTTGATTTTAACTTACTTGTGTAAACTTAGTGTGTAACGTTTTGCTTTAGATATTATCATGAGATTTATTAACGTTTTGCGTTACGTTCCATATCACGTAGCGTAGTCGGTCTGTTTAATCACACAAACAAATACGCTGTGTTTAATCTATATTGAAACATTCATTATATTAACGCAAATTTTATATTATCCCTTAGATGTAATAACGTGAGTACGGTGATGGATTACATGTATAGGTGTAGATTCGATTATATATTATAATAACGGTATATAAAAACATTTCTTAATAGTTTTTATAAAGCATTACTAGTACAGATTTGAGCTTGTATGTTTAATTGTAATGTTCGTATGTATTTGCAGTAGTTAGAACGAAATTGTTAACTAATCATTCTTTATAGTCGGTGTTAGATGGATGTAACTATAGCTTCATGCAACCGTTTCACGACTGCAACATTTTAGTTGTAAATCTGTAAGTGTTTAGTGATACTCGTCGTGCGCTACTGATTATGAAACGTCGATTTACGACTGGGGCTTTCGGTTCTTATCTAACGCGCCGTCCTCTAGACAGGCCCTTATTTTAAATACTTTATTTTAGTTTAATCTTCGATTAGAAAACCGATTTGGATTCTTAACAGTACATAAAATTGTCAAGCGACCTTTTATGTAAGTATTATAGTTAAGTGTACAAGTAATAGTCATTTAATTCGGCTTTTACACTGTTTTTCGTTAATTGTCTATTATACGGTCGCTCGCGCTGGTTCTGTGGGGTCTTACCTTATTAGTCATGTAGGTGTTAATTTATAAATAATCAACTTATCAGTCTTTTAATTATGGTTTTAATTGAAAATACTAAAAAAAAAATTTCTTTTTTTCTAAGTTTTATTTTAAGATGACCCATTTCCGTGGGTGTAATTCCTAAACGATTTTGATGATATGACAAGAGTATCGCAACGTTTCCTTGCAACATTTAGTGCACAATTATGTTGCCTAGCTTTGCTGCCCGACAATAATGGTGTTTAAGTTGTAATTTTTATGGTTGTAGTTAGAATATTACTATGTTTTATGCTGGTTTTACACCGTGCCAGTAGTTTCAAACATCAAATTGAGTGCCTCAGAGATTTCTGAGATTTCAAAGTTAAGACAAATTTTGAAATTTAAGAGTAAATTTGAAACATGCAATCCTTTTATGAGACTACTTTCATGGTGTAAATATTTTAATATTTTGTTTTCTGTCACTGAGGATTACGTAGATTGATGTGTAATTAGGAGAACCAATGAAAAAATGTTTTAATTTAACATAAACTAACTTCACCGAGTTACCTTTGATAAGTACTTTCCTGTGTTTCTCACTGTTCTCTTACTTAATATAGATCTCTAAGTGAATTGACGACATGGTACACTTTGGTATATGTAATGAAGCCTTAAAGGTTTCCGAATTCATGATTTGTCTTAGTAACAAATTATATATAAATCCATTTCTCTCTGTGTAATTTTCATAAGTTAAGATTTTTCTTTTCTTTATTCTGTTTCGATGTAATAACGACTTC
This sequence comes from Noctuana stator, assembly GCA_018231225.1. Lineage (NCBI taxonomy): Eukaryota > Metazoa > Arthropoda > Insecta > Lepidoptera > Hesperiidae > Noctuana > Noctuana stator. The sequence goes on from DWQK01000905.1 coordinate 2,564, forward strand.
TCTTATAATCATAAGCAAAAAATAAATTACGGCGAAGTGGTTTTGCAGACTTTTGAAAGGTGTACCTGTATTATAATAAATTAATAACAAAATATTTAGTCAATTGGATTTTTCATATACATATTTAATCTAAAGAGTAGATAATTCGGTGCGTTTATTTTTTCCTAATGCTGAGTATTTACAACAAATTACGAATTGATTATTGTTTTAATTTTAAACTTGCATAATTTTGTAGTGTCTTGGTGTAATTATGTTGGAGAGATAATTTGATGGTTACGATTGTCTGTCTTGTATAATTTTCAACGGAGTTAGTGTTAATTTGTATACTTTATGATTTTAGTTTGTACGCTTGAAGACTTATTTCGTGAGTAATTAACTGAGTTTTTCGTACATGGTGTGTCGAAAGGCGCCCCGGTACGCTATGCGTGTCGGTACGAGTGCAGTGACACTGGACGGCCGCGGCCGGGAATGATCTCTGAACTGTCGCCCTCCGACCTATTCACATATATATGCACATGCTATCCTATAAAAAACTTATTTGCCTTAATAGATGTGTAGTTATTATTAATATATCATATAACGGTAAGTTTGTAATTCAATAATTTAATTATATTAGAGACGACTTACAGTGCACGAATATCGCTTCTATAATTTTATGGGGCAATTGTATTTTATAATAATAATAAAAATTTTAAAACTAATTTTAACAATTTGGATAGAATTTGAATTGTAAATAATTTGCAAGCGGTTAAAATTATTCTGATTAGTTGTTGCAATGTGTGCGATGGCTAATAATAGGCAAATTTGATTGTATTAACAAGAATTAAGAACAGCACACTTACGGTTTACCGTTATATGGCGTATTACTATTATATTTAGAGTAGTTATATGGAGTTATATAGTAGTTTTATGGAGTTTTGGGATTTATTTTTAGGCTTATTAATGATGGAATGTTAACATATAATTTTACTCGTTTTCAATTTTTTTAATTATACACTGTATCCGCTTCTAATGGGTCAGTTGGAGCTAACGTAGTACTGTGTATATGGGGCACACGTGTCGCGTACACATTGGCACGTGCTCGTGCGTAGCGCATACAAATTTGAATCAATCAGTCCGTCGATGCGTCTGTGATTTTGTAAACGATCGTAATTTAAAGTGATTTAAATCTGATTGTTGTAAATTAATTTTTGGGTCGTTGCAATAAATTTTCGTCTCTTGTATAAAATTTGCATTTTGCACAGCAGTTGGATGAAACGGCGCCCCGTGTATATGTATATGTGTATTTGTATATTTAGCTGTAGATGTATAGTTTCCGCCGGCTCCGGCTCGCGGCGTCCACGGACCATTCTGACGCATAACGACCGATTTAATGTACAAATAATCTGATCCTGTTAAGTTGTGTAATGTTTTAAGTTATCTCTTGCAAGTTGATTCTCCGCCAGTCTTATCGCATAAGTGGTCAGCGCCTCTCGAACGCTTCCCCACAGCATGTTCACGTTCCACTGTGATTACTGTCAAACTAATTATTATTTAATCGTTAATTATGATGCCGGTGAAACTATTATTGTAGTATGTAATTTGATTGAAATGATTTAATGTTAATGTAATATTTAACTGTACAGTACCGGCCGGTACGCGCTGAGAGCTAATTTTATGTAATAATGGGTATTTTACGTTTTAATTTAGGGTTTAGTTGCTTGTGTCACACAATGCGAGAATTAACAATAATTTAAATTGAATAGGTGGGTGATCAGGGGATATAGCACTGATGTTGCTTAGGTTTTTTTCTTTAATAATAATCACATAGTTATTATGAGAGAAGTGTAAATAAACATCCAAGTACCCCTTTTTATTTTACTTTTATTTTTGTTTCCTCGTTTCCTTTTCCTTTGGTTTTTTTTAAATTTATTTTATTCTTTCATTTGAGTAAGGGTCTGTCTGTAATATTAATAGTGTTGCAGTGGTGTTGCCGCAGAGATAATAGTGTGCTCCTGCACGCCCTAATAACACAGTTTAAAGAATTAATATAAACGCACACTGCAACTTAATCCTCGAAATATATCTTTGACTTGGAGAAATGTAAGTATTCATTATTTAAATTACTGTCGAATTATGAAAAATTGGAGCGTTCTTGTAGTGTGCAGTGTACGCTGCTGATCAAGTTGATTTGGGTCTTGTTGCATCGTAATAGAGTATATAATAGGTCGGCTGAAGCCCGAGCCACGCACAGGCATGCTATAGTCAATAGTGAGGCGAACACGCCAGAGCTGCTGTCTCGACAATAACCCAGTGTCAGACAATAATCATTACTATAACTTGCCTCTGTAGTTCATTTCGTTGGCCCCTTATTAGTGCACGTCCTGACTGTTGCTGGGCTACATATAGAAGCATGGAGCTAGATAGTATTTATCAAAAACCTACACTGTTTAATATACAAGAAGGTGTCTAGTCAAAATTAAGTCAATGTAAAAATAAAAAATTATTGTTCACACATTAAACAATTGAAAAATTCTTCGTTAATGTTCGGCATGAAGATTAGCTATAAAGAAATAAATTTAATAATCACAAGTCAACTGAAAATTGATATCCTGCAACAGTCTCGGGCGTTGATTTAGTCAATAGTTTCTATATTTATCTTTAGGTTCTAAAATAAATCAAGTAGTTCAGTGTAAATAAATACGTGTATAGTGTACCTACACAATTTAGTGCTGTTTTTATAAGCACGGTTAATGTCGAATAACATTAACGAGTATCTTGAAGACACTACCGTCTGCTCTGTTTTACAACTAAGTGCTCTCCAGTGTAGAAGTAAAATTAAATGTTGTAAATATTTATAGATATCCACATAAAATTGCAACGTTATTAATTTTGATGTGATATTTGTATTATTATCTATCGTAAATTAATATTCTATTCTTTATAACAGAATAAGATTTAAATGTTCTTATGAAGTAAGATTGTATTGAATTCAATTTATAAAAAAGGCATTGGTCGTATCTAACGTTCCTTATTTGAATTTATGTTTTTTTTTTAATTTGTGAAAAAAAAACTCATTCTGTTCAATATGAAGTTCTATTAATACACACACAGATACCATCAAAGTTAATGAAACAATCCTACAGACATATTCATAACGAAAATCTGTAAATATCTTATCTTTCAAAACAATAGGGCAGCCATTTATTTGATTTATTTTCTCTTCTAAAGAACTATTTAATGCTACCAAATACACACATACTTTTACATTTTTAAAATATTTATCGGTGTTTTTCGACGTCGTATATTGTCCATGAGTTATCAATATATTAAGTATATCTGTCTTCGTCTATGATAAATTTGAATATCGACTGAATGTTTACCTAATCTATACATGTGCTTAGATCGCAGCTTCTCATAGTAATGGTATTTAGTGTACGCACCTATTTAACCATTTAAATAATATGAGGTGAACCGGTGATGTTATTAAATAAAGTTTTAATGTGCACACCATATTTGAATTAGATTTTTATATCTTATATGTAAGAAAGTGAAACGCGACCTCAAGATTTGACGCAGCTAAGAATTAAATTGAAGTTTATAATGGTAACCTCAAAGCGCCTTCAGGTTTGAGTGCGCAAACCTCCAATTTGCGGGATCAAGTCGCGTCGCAGTATCGTAAGGTATCTGATTACAAGTCTGATTCTGATGTCTCAAGTTTGTTATCGTAGCATTTTGATAGTTAGCGCGCTGTACTGTTAGGCTCTATAGTGTTAACTTTTATATTCGTCGCTCTATATCTACCTGATAGGTATGTGTGATAATAAAATAAGCTTTCAACTAGATAAAGTACAATGAATTCTAATTACTTATAGGTCAATGTTTATAAACATTATTTTTACACTGTCTATTAAATATAAATGTGATTTTGTCTGTAGCTCGTAACGTTTTAGATTACTGCGCAGTCCAGCGTGTCCAATTGTCGTTTGCTTTGAACTAAGCCAAGTTACACTAAGTTTAGTATTTGGAAAGTAAATAAGTAAATAAGTATCTATGGGAATGGATATTTTACTACTTCATATATTTTTATTTATACAATGTTTTTCAAGTTCCGATAAATGCCATAGACATTTCGCATATATGAATCAGTAAGTACCTACTCATACATTGCACGTATAACTTCTGAAATTACCGCGATTCTGGTCTGATACGAGTTATCTCACTCGATCGGCTACTTATTATCTTTATCGCAAATCTGTTCTCACAAAAATATTTTGCCGTCCAAGTTTCGTACCTCGTACGACAGACAGCTGGACTGCTCTATTTACTCGTGTATATTTCATTTTATCTACTACGATTCATATTTCGACACAAAACCGACTTTTAAAATTAAACTATAGATGTGTAAGGTATTTTATATTTATCTAGAGCTTATAGAAGGATTAGGGCTGTAGTCGACTAAGATGTGACGATTTTTGGATGTTAGAGTTGTTCCTACTTGAGTACTTGATCACCAAGTTTTATCATAATTCGTTGAAAATGTGCTTATTATAAATTATAATTACCTATGTGCAGTAAATTGTACCGCAGTTGTTGTAGTGTCGTATTATCACCAATCAATCTCTAAATTATCTTAAAAATACGTGAAAAAATTAAAAAGCTAGCTAGATGGTAACTTTTATATATTCCATAAAAGGAATTCTGACTAAGATTAGTTCCAAAAAGTTTAGTATTTAATCTAAGTAAATTAATAATATTTTTCACTTTTGATATCAATGTTAGCGGTCTCTTTAAACTGAGTAGATGTTATTTCGAATTGACATGTTATCATGTTTTTTTTTCCTTTTAGGTTCAGAGGGAAATCTAACATCCAAATAACTTGTACCTACAAGAATATCAGGGATATTTTAGCAGTAGCGTCGGCTTTTTAACTTAGATGACTTATCAAAGATTTATACAAGCTATGGATGTAGTGTTATTTGCATAGATGCAATAATTTGCATAGATGTGCATTTAGATGTCTATGTGTCTATTTTATCTATGGCGTAGTGCGGCACAGTAGCGGGGTGCACCATAGCGAATATTCAATTGACGTAACTTTTATTGGACCACGTGAGAATATACCATATTATTGTGAACTATGAACACGAATGGGTGTAGATACAGATAATTAAACACTTCGCAACTCCGGTGCTGTGTCCGCGCTGCCGCGTATTTTAGATGACACCGTTTAATTGTCTTAGCTAGGTAACTCAGATTATTTCTATTAAATGTGATTTCGATGTCCAGATTATTCAATATTTGCTGTCTTCTATACTATTTAAGTAAGATTATCCTATTAGCGTCCAGTGAGATCTTTGTGTATCAGTGTCTATTGTGGCGTCTAGTGGCGCCGCAACTAATCGTACATCTATCTACCTATCAGTAACACCTATTTATGCTAGAATAGTTTCAGTAAACGTAGGATTACGACCAAATTAGAAGGTAATTTAATTATATCTTAACACACAAATATAACGTTACCTGTACGCTACGAAGCACGATGTCCAGACGAGGGGGACATTTTAAAGTACAAATTTATCATACGTTCCCCACACTCTGCGATGCTTTAAAACTCTTTTCTTATATTATTATACTTATTAATATATAAGATAAAGAAGTTTCATTGAAATAATTGTTTCTTAAATCTTTCTGAAATTAAATAAATAAATGTCGTGTTAGAAAAATTCGTCATAATAATATTCTGATTCTGTAATTTATCAACTTTTTGATGTTTAAAATTAAATTGACCTGATTTTAAAAATTATTTTGAAATGTTTAATTAATTATGATTCACATAAATGTATTAGAATTGTGTAGAGTTATAGCTGAATATCGGTGACAGGATCACATTTTCGAATTAAATCGTAATTTTATAACAATTGATGTGCCTAAGTGTAATACGGTATTAATTATAAATGTATATAATATAATAAAATTAAATAGTAACGGTATTTATTGCAAGTCTCAGGTTCGAGTCGCGGTCAAACGCCGCAAAGCAAGCTACCAAATTCGTGTTTTCATAATGTATTTTGAGACAATAACTTATTTGCTATTTTTCACTTTGATTCACTTCTAAAAAATTTCTTAATAATTATGTACCTAAGTAAATTGTAATTTTTCGGGTCACCTTGTAATATTCGCTATATTTCTTTTATTTCAATATTTTCCAATTCAATTGAAATTTTGTCACGTTTCAATAGTGTCGTACTATCAGTAGGTAACATTTTATTCGAGCTGTAGGCGTTTCTTTGACCACACTCGACAAAATATTGTGAACACGTAGACCTCTTGGTACACTAGCGATTTAGATTTCCAAAAATTTTATAGCACGCCCGTGTTTTTGCATTATCAAATGTTACTCTAGCCATTTTCGTTAATGTGTGTTATAGATTTTTAACAATGTATGGTAGTTGCGCCGAGGCTGGGCGATGTTTAAATGTATTGTCTGTCTATGTATCATTCATACTCGCTGTGTACACGATATGATGGGTAATCGGTAGTTGTGTAGACTTGATTGTGATATCAGTAAACATTTTCATACGAGCATCCAATAATTGTTTCATTTCCTATCCATTTCTCCTTGTATTACGAAGTATAATATGACCTGCTGACCCTATTTAAGTTACCGTCTAGTCTTACAGAATCATAAAAAAATTGCGTTTAAATTAAGTTACGATTAATAGAATTTTCTATTTTTTTTTTAATTATTAAAGTGTGTGTGAGGTAAAGGCAGAAGGAAATAAAAACAACAGATATACCGTATCAAGTAAGCTTTTTTAACTAATTTTTATATGGAACACAATACACTATTAAACATTAATTAGAAGATATTGGCCGAATATTTACATCGATCATGCAGTTATTGTTGGTCGCACTGCAGTCGGACGACTGCTGTGCGTCCGGGTGACATGCGAAACAAATAACTTAAATATTGTCGGGAGTTTTACAAGGTTTCGGCTCGGATTAACAGTTATGTTGCCTCTGGAGCTTAAATACAATAATCTGTCATACATATACATTACATATTGTATCTCTTCCTGAGAGCCCCCTGGCGTGGTCTCCGCGCAATAAATACACTTCAGTGCATCTTATATACAGTGCAGCTTTATAACGACCGCAGTTGCCAGAGAGCCATATTAGACACAAAAATCAATATCAGTCATAATTTATACAAATCCGTACAGAAACAATATCCATATATTAACAAAATATAATTATATCTGATGTATTAAATTATTTCTCAACCTTACACAAAGATTAGGGATACCCATGGATTGACTGCAGTTACTCAGGCCCGACCAGACAGTAACTAACACTATTTTAAACATTTTTTTTTATTAAATATGACAATTGCATACCGTAAAATTATGTTCTGAGATCATATTTAATACATCACAGGAGTTAGAGAAAATTAATTAAAATTACAAAGTTCGACGTGCGTTCAATGTTCAAAACTCAAAACTCCTCAAAATAAATGAACGGTTTCGGACACAGTTACGATACTATTTGGCACATAACAACATCCGAACAGACATTATAACAATAAAATTATATCAAACATTCTAAGTGTTGTCTCGTAAACAAAGGCTAAAGGGATTGGAATGGATATAAATGCTTGTCCAAAATAGTTCAAGATTCTGGGCAGTCATTAATATCTCTAATATAACTATCATAGCATAATTCTACATATTGTACCTAATTTATATTTAGCTATTTCTTAAATAAAGTTAAACACATTTGTAAATATAATAAAAAATACACAAATGCATTCAATTTAGCAACCTAAATAGCTCAAATTATAATTCTGTTCAAATTATAACAGATATTTAAAATGAAGAGAAATATAAAAATTATTACTCTTTCAAGGTGTAACAATAGTTATATAGATTATATACATTTTAGTACATACATGTTAATATGGGTTCTAAGTGGAATAAGGTAAATTAGTAATCCCAATATTGGTGTCTGTTTCTGAGACAACAAAAAATTAGTAAACACAATTCATAAATTCATGAACAACGTCAAATTAAACAAGTCATAAAGTAAACGAACATCTTTAGCGATCCTCGCAACAGAATATAAAAAATAGGGTTATTTTCTTAAAATTGTCAAATTAAAAAAGTTCATTTATCTATTTATATTTTTATTTCATTAATAATATTGTGAGACCTAGTCAGACTTACGACTACTGACAAACTTTGGTTGGAACGCACGGACGAAGCGAATGCCGGTGTTGCGATTGTCGCACCACAAACGGATCATTAACAGCAAGAACACTAATTCCCAACAAGAGTTTCTTTTAAACCCCCTAAGTTGGTTATAGTAATTGCGAACAAATGTTTGTAATCCGAAAATGTGCAGAACTACTTTACAATCACCGTGTATTCTCCCCAACTTTATTAAAACTACCAAATGAAGTGTTATGAAAATGAAAAATGAAGGCGTGTCTTTTAAAGATTCTCCCGCGGCCCTAACACCTAAACAGATATGAGAATAATTTGTACTTTACTAAGGGCCGTGGTCGTAAGCGCATCGGCGATATGCACTTTACTCAACCAACTACCGGTCAACGCTTTAGAAATACAATATTAAACAAACAATTAATCAATATACTCATATAATCCATTAAAATACAACAACAAAACGAATAGGTATACCTACTAATCTGCGTAGAAGTATTACGAAACCAAAACACAAATACTCAATTGTTGCAATTAAAATGCTTATTAAGTTATTACACTATTCAATAAAATTAATATTGGCAAATATATTTGTTACGTCTGAGGTAACAAAGTCGTCTTGAGTATTTGTATTTCACTTACTTTAACTTAAGTGTTGTATTTGTTTTACTTTGTTTAGTGTTTATGATAGAAAAAGGTCTCGTGAAACCTCCTCGACAGCTCGGAATGAGGATTCAAAGGAACATTTTCTTAATACATTTTAGAATATGCGTCAAAAATGCTCTAGCGATTCGACGAAAATTTTATTTTCATCGCACCGCGTTAGCATTTTCGAGGCCTACGTAATTGTGACCTTTATAATAGTATGTATTGTATTGAACCGGACACCTGTACTGACACGCCGGCTCATTATACCGAAATCATCCTTAAGTTCCGACCACTTATCCGAACTAAATACCACTACATCTAATAATATAACTTAATTACTTGTCAAAGAGATCATAATAAACTTATAATTAATTGTCACGTATATATTAAATATATTGCCCGGAACATTGTGTTTTCTTTAAACAATAATAGTGCGTGTTATGTTACGAGATATTGTAGTCTGGTAAGTGGAGCCTAAAGCAAAATTTGGTAATTGTGATGCTTAGTGACACTGCAGTGACAAAATAATATATTATTACTCATATAAGCTAAGATATAATGTCTGAAACTATCTTACAAATTACTTAACATAATTAAATTGTTCTCCACAATGTAACGCGTCGGCGACATCAAATAATAAATTAAGACATATAAAATAAATTTGCACAATTGCCTTGTAAACACTGCGCGCTCAAAATTGAACGATGCCATGACGGCAGGAGATATTGTAAAGTTGTTACATGATCTGAGGTAATGCACTTATAAAATGGCAGCGTGTCGCGCCAACGATGACGCGAGGTTACCTAAAGAATAAAGATTGGAGCATACAGAAAACTTATGTCCGCGTAGCTTCCTGTCGCAAGTTTGTACCCGCACGATTGTGGGAAGCAGCTATGAGAAAACTAACTAAGCTGCTAGGAACCAGTCCTTTATCGCGTTCAATTCTGGCGGAGCGTGTGGTGGCGAGGCTTAACTGGTGCGTTTGAAGGTTTGCGAAAGTCGCGCCACCTTAGGCGGGCGGATGTGCGCCCCGGAGTACTCATGCTTGTGGGCGTGCGCTGGCGACTTCTTCACGCTACTCGATAACCGCTTGCGGGGCTTCAGGAAATCTGGAAAGACGGAGACAATTCTGTTAGAATCTTTGGCGTCTTAAATAATTCTGAAGACGTTAAGGGGTCAAAGTTTTCCAGAGATGCATTCACGACTGCTCGAAGAAGGTAAAAACCGTTGAAAATAAACATGGAGCCGAGTTTTATAATGCTTTCTCAAATCTTGTTAAAGTGCAACGTATGCAGGCAGTAAAATAAGAGGGCATAAAAACGGTCGTAAAATCTACTTATATAGGAGGCGTGGCCTGCACCGAGTGATTCGGTCGAGTTTTACGATCTCCCAAACTGGAGGTTCGTTAAGACCCGGATGCCTGCTATGCTCCGAGCTGGTCCCTGCAGTTGACATTTTTACGACTTTATCCGCGGCCCGAGTTGCTCTAGCGCACTTAATGCACCCAAATCCTTTCTACTATATCTTAGGCGTCGGCGACACCCTTTGTGAGCATTTCTAATTCTGTAAAAATGTTGGCTTAATAACTATAAAAGTTTTACGGCCTTTTTACTACTGTTTAATCTGTGTTATAATGGGTAAAGGCTGTGAGTTACTGTTGTGAGATTTACATTTACATCGGGCGTTCCGTTGACAAACTATCGTTCACTACAAAGTTCACGGGGAGCAGTGATTAGATAATGCGGGTTGTAAATTGCGACAGAATTGCTATTGAACTTACGCCGCATACAAGTTTATGAGCAATTTAAATAAAATAACATCACCTCGGACCATAAAAATCTCTCAATTGTGTATGTCATTAAAATTATATAGCGCCGTCAAATCTCTCATAAATAGATGTGATAGAAGTTCCTAACAATGCATTGTTACAATATCTTCTCATGATAAGCTTATTCTCGAATCAATATTAATATCTTTGTTATTCACATTATTATTAAAATTACTGAACCGGTTTCCAGGGGGATTATTAGTAATAACCATTTCATTGTATAGTGGCTGTAAAATTCACAATCAGAGGTTAAGTTTAAGAGTCAGAAGTTCTCGATTCCTAATAGCCTAAATAAACGTAACATTATTAATCTTTGATGGAACATTGATTGCTTAAAACAAGACATTTGCAGCTGAATTGAAACCACCTTCGCTTTATAAAATTAAATGTTTAAACTACATACTTTACTTCTTGATTATTATTTGAATTTCTTTTAGCGGTATATTTTATATTTGAATTAAAGTACCTCAATTATTTAGTCATTTTGTCTCCTTAAAAAGAAAACTTCAAAGCTTATTGAAGTGTGTCCGAGATCTGTGCTAAGCAGTGTAGTGAAGGTATAGATGTTAGGGTAAGGATTAGATGATAAGTGGTTCATCCTGTCAATATTATTATAATATACCTAATTAATCGTAGGTACCTAACATACTTCTTTCTTATGCACTTATTTTTCAGTCTCCATCATACACCACTTTGTATGAGTGCGAATGTAAATGTGAATGAAATCATTTAATCTTAATTCAAATATCATCTCTAAATTGTTCGGCCATGCCACATGTACCTTATACCGCCAACATAGTAACAAAACATGCGTCAAGGTCGAGAACTTCGGAGCATTTCGTCGCGTCATTGTTACGCATACCTACCTACTATTACCTACCTTGCTATCTGTTGTTGTACAAAATAAAAAAATAAAAAAACTATATTATGTATATCTTGTTTTAAACATTTAAACGTTACGATGCGGCACCTCAAAGTTCAAGGTCGATTTAAATAGCTTTAAAAACGTTAATTCGAAATGTTATTTGCAGTTTACTGGACAAACGAGAAACAAGAACTCAGAAAAAAATTATTGACGTATTTAACGGATATTTAGAATTAAAATAATACCGCGAAATACGACGAGTGGTATGTAGGTAAATAAGAAACAATAACCTACTAACGAACGATATTTGTTACGGTAATCGAGTGTTGATTAAATAGGAAACATAACCTTCAGAGATTATTTCAATATCTAGTGTAGGCATAGAGTGTAGATAATACTTACATCTACCTTATATTAGTTGCTATGGTAAGTGTTGTGGTAAGTTTATATCTTCAAATAAAGTGACCGTTGAAAATAACAAGAGTCGCCAAACTAAATGTGGTCGAAAAAAGGTTTAAAATGAATCGCGTCTCGGTTAATAATAACCGTAGACCAAAACCGTAGTTAGGTAGATATAAACAGTCTGAATCACAATAAAAAACCAATGAGCGTCCGTTTCTGCAGTCGGGAACTATGTCAATGACGTCACGTGGCTCCACTTCTCAAGGTCGACTGGTGGACCACGCGTCTCATCGTATCACTTCCCGCCAATTTTACTCGATAATCGACCACGTGCTTCGTAAATGTATGTAGTATTTGTAGTAGTGAGCAACGAATTGTTAATAATCAGCTAATCTGTCACGTGTTGACGATTTCAGGGCGTTACATAACAAAAACGTGGTAAACATAACCTATCAGCGAATGAATGAACAATCTAAATACATTAAACAAGCAAATTCTAAACAGCTACATAAACAAAGTTGCAGTATAACGCGCTATTCAGCATTTCAGCCACAAACGAGAAAATACTTTCACGTCGTTACGCAACAAGTTTCCCGCCAATGTTCAATGGAGCGTTTCGCGCCATTTTCTCGCGCGGATTTAAGCGGCTCACTTTCGTAGTGCGCTTCTTCCGTGTTGTTGGTTTAGGAGCTCGTTAAATTCGCGCCGGTCGGATTATACGCAATCGCCACTCGTAAACACATGCGGGTGTACGTATAAACAATATGGCCTTGACGATTGTGCACGTGCTCCCAGCATGGCCGCGACGATTCTGTCCAAGCAACTACAAATACTTATCACAGCGCCGCCATTATCAATCTTTTATCACGTACTGTCTAATACGCATACGGCACGCATGTATGTACTATGTGTGCACTAATGATAATGTTCAAATGATTTCTATTTGACGACAACACCTGAGATTATCCACTTGGGTTCAATAGAAGTTATTATTTATCGATATTTGTAATCGATATTGTGGGATACGGGATACAATCAGTTTTATCTTTATACCTAATGGTCATTCGTGTCCATTCCCTTTTTAAACTTTTTATTGATTGATTAATGTAATTAAATAATTGTGGAGAAATATAAAATCTCATGTGTGAGTCTCAACAATGTCTTGTTACAAATACAAAGTATGTAAATCTATTATACTGTAAGCATTTAATTATGTTATTTAAATGGTCTATGTTCTCCTTGAAGAGGGGTTAAATCACGTTCTTGTATTGTTAATTCTATTTGTGAATGCCAAGTTAACATAACGACAGAGTTCGAGTTGAAATTTATTGGGCAGCCGAAGAGCGGTTATTTTGGTCGACCTAAATATCTGCGCTGCGCATACGACGCTACACGTCTCTTCAGAACAATCTTACATGTTTACGAACGCAACCATTTGTTTCATACAGTAGTAGCCATTGATATTTTCAGCTTTGAATTCTTTTCTTTGCACCGGATTCCGTATGATTCGTTAATCATCACTGACACGACTCTTAAGCAATGGACGACTCCTAATATTTCCATGTTTATAATAGACAAAGGAATATGAAGCAACAATGTTGGCAACTGATTAGCTCAAAACAATATGCACCGAATGCAGTGCACGCCCTTAGAAGGCCGTGTTCGGTGGACACGCATCCGTCTCGTCGCCTACACGACTGGAATCCTGATGGAACAATAAAAAAATATATAAAGGCTAGGACTAATCGACAAGAAACGTGAAGGGCTCGTCCTGAGAACCGTCAAATTGGATTTTTTTGAGTCACGCTTCCTCGAGAACAAAATTGGTGTTGTTGAAGCGTCATTTTTGTGTTTGTCACTCCTTTGAAACTAGCCGCTGCACGCCAGGAAACAAAGTGCGCAACATTAATAGATAATTCTGGAGGCTGTCGCTATGGAAACAACCTAAGTTAATGCCCTGTTTACTCTTTTTACACCCCGTGATGCATGCGTCTGTAAAAGGTTCTTTTACAGACGCATGCATCACGGATGCATTATGCACAGGAAAATCATCTCGAGCGCAACAAAATTACAGCATTTACCTGGCTCCATGTTTATTGTTAAAGAACGTGCCGTACAAAGGGTTCGTGCGGAGAGAAAAGTATTTCCTTGCGCACAAATGTTGTCCAAATGTTGGCTCAAGGTATCGGGAATGACGTAAGGCCGCGGGTCACGATCCATAAGGATTCCGTAAAATCGTGGCCGTCATTACCGCGGCATTGCACGAGCATCCTGGGCTTGGCTTTACAAATCGAAAATTCCACCTTTGGGAATGTAAATGTCAGGTTACGCCATTTTATGAACTGTTTATGTTTAAGCGAGGAATTTTCAAATGTCGTCAAAATAAAAGAACATAATTAAAATCTTTACCTACGACGAGTACGTAATGGTAATTGAATTGAATCGTAAAAATGAAAAAAAAAAAGTAGTGAATCAAACGACGATAGACGGATCCCACGCATCTCAGACCGATCATAAATTTGAGAAAGCTCATGTAGACAATTCGCCAACATTTCTATTAAACGCATTCGATGTTAGCGAGACTGGTTCTGGTGACGTGTGCGGACTCCAAACTGTAGCCAAGACAAGTCTCGACTTGATCGAGCGCGTCCCGTCCGATCGCAACACGTCATCTTATGTATACAGACTGATATAGTGTTTGTAAGAGGGGGGATGTCGGAAAAAACGGGCGCGGATTTGTCAGGCGTGGGCGGCAACTGCGCCCGCGACCAAACAGGTTAGTAACTCGCTGCCCTAGCACCACATAATTTACTTTTTTATTTTCTTCATTATAGCACAGGGCTGCAAAAGCAATCTTGCAATTTCATGCGTCTCTATATCGACTACAATTTTTGTTCTTCAATAGGTGTCGTGATAAAAAATATACGCCTGAAAACCAGAATTAACCCTCGGTACATGTAAATTGAAATACAAAACGTTCGTAAACACAATATTGGTTGATGTACATGTACAACTCGATAATAGCTAGTTACACAATAGCCTTCATTGAGGCGTGCACAGGAAACCAATTTGTAACAGCGGCGACTAGATCGCGAAGTGGGAATGCCGCTTGCTAGCATTGTGATTACGAACCAGTTCCCAAATATCTAGGTCAAGTGAAAGGCGATTCGATGTTAAAATCGGTGCTTGTTGCGGATACGCATTGCACCGCGCACTTCCAAACACATCTACAACTTGAGGATTAAAAAAATGATAATATACAACTCTGTGGTTCAGTAGTCGCTAATAAAGGTAACAGGTTAGTTACTGAAGATTTACTGAGAAAACGTGCAATAAC
>DWQK01000906.1:0-17827 GCA_018231225.1 Noctuana stator
GAGACCACCAAAGCACCTTAATTAAGTTGTTCAATAGTAGATAAAAAATAATAATTAAAAACTGACAACCATATTATGTCAATTGTCAACTATTTAGTAGTCAGCTAGTCAGACGTCACTTTCATGTCAGTTTCATTTATCACTTCTAATAATTTTATTGTTATCAATTTATTTTTCTCTTTCTTTTCTTCACATAAACTTATAAAATAGTTAAAATACAAACTTTATTTTAAAAGCTTTTAATTAGAATATTATACAATTTTTTTTTATAGGAATCATAAATAACATATTATATGAATTTATAATAAATTAAGTAAGTTTCAAGCTAAGTGGAAACTTGTATAATGTGTGGAGGCAGATTGTAAATTTATAATTAAATAAGCATCATAATAAGAGTTCTTAGGTTAATAAAGAGCTTTCTTAATCTGCCATCTCGTCGCTATGTCACCGACGCGCGCTGCCGGTCTAGTTATATTCAGAAACTCAAATAAAATAGTGCAGTTTTTGCTACTACAAACTTCTTACGGAGAACATCACTGGACACCACCCAAAGGTATAATTATTGAATTTATTTATTTACTTACATACTTCTTCACCCTGCAGGCTCTACTCGAAATGAAACTATATTATTTAGGTGCAGGCTAACCCTAAGTTACGTATTGACCTACCTAATCTAATTTCTTAAACCTAATCAAAACATGATGCTAAGTTACGATAACATGTTAATGTAACATAAGAATATTCCTTATTTAATGTTTTAGGACATGTTGATCTTGGTGAATCAGACTGGGTAACAGCACTGAGAGAGACTCAAGAAGAAGCAGGCCTATCTGAAAATGATTTAGAGGTAATTATGCACTAAAATCTGTAAAGTGCTTCTATGTGCATGTCTACATGTAACTTTTTATATTAATACTAAACACCTTTTATGGTTTAGTGTAAGTTCTATTGCTTCTTGCCCATGGTACAGTTTAGAACCCTGGAAAGTGGGACTGATGGCTTAATGTGCCCTCTGAAGCATGAAATTTGCCACTTGGGACCACTCAGCAGAGTATACACTGCACCTCAGGTTGCTTTACTTGTGATTCACACTGCCAGCAGGGCCTATGGACACTGTATAATTTGATATACTTTCATAACATTTATAATTGTTTCAGATATATAAAGACATCGCAAAGACCCTCAACTACCAGGTAGAAGGAAAACCCAAATCAGTAGTTTATTGGCTAGCAAAGTTAAAAAATCCAGAGGGAAAAGTTACTCTCTCACATGAACATCAAGATCTGAAATGGCTTCCACTTCAGCAGGCCCAAGAAATAGCTGGATATGATGACATGAAACTTTTGCTTGCAGAATTCCATGAGAAAGCTGTAGGGCTTTTGTGAGAAAAATTGTTTGCAAAATACAGGAATGAATCTTGGTAAATAATAATAATAATTAGATTTTAGTTTTCTGTATATAAGAAATTAATATATTAGAGGAATAGTCAAAAGAAAACCCTATAAAATAAAGTATTATTTAAAGAAAATCAAGACATGTTATTTATTTTACCTTGGTATTTATTATTTATTTATAAAATGAAATTATGGGTAAAAAGTATATTGACAAAGTTATATTTTTTCATCAGCAGTTTCATTATTTTATATGTAGTAATTTTACTTGCAGTCTTGTAGTAGAATGATTGTATTTTTAGGATAGGGTGAGTAATCATTTTCCGATCAGTAGCAATTGACAAGATTTTATGTGTTGTATGTCTATTGTCTATATAGCTCCCCTGCTGCACAGTGATGTTTGTCTTTATACTTTATACCTATCCTGCCGCTCACCTCCCTCAGGTGACTAACACTTGCATGCATACTTCAACTCTATGTAGGAACTAGTAAACACTACACAGTACAACATTGTATTTTTGTTTGACGCACTAGTCATTAGTATTAATGGGTTAAAACATTTTTAAAAATAAAAAAGAATTTTGAAGACATGAATTTTTTATTCAATAAATAAAACCATAGTAAAAGTCAATAAATTAATAAAAGTATCCATGGAATAAATGTGCATATTCTATTGTTTCGGTGGGTTGCTAGTGGCAAGGGAGTTCATTTCTTTCTGAATAAATTGCTTAGCCTTCGACTGCGTGGTGTGCCCTGGGAATAATAATAGAATAAACAAGTAGAAATAATAAATAGAAATTATAGCTAACAGTCACAAAATAATGTAAGTATTTGTTTCAACATAACATGTTTAGTTTCTTGTATTAATTGTAACAAAAAATAAAGAAAAGTGATGAAATTAGATTGCTTCATTCTGTTTCTGGTCTTGGTGTTTGTGTAATTGTCTTTGTATGTGTCATGGCAGCCACCACACGAGTCCTAGTGTGGGGCTGTGAGTGTGAAGCGTTATATTTTTATTATGTAGCCAGCTTACTCACTTCAACATTTTCTCCTTTATTGGAGCGGAAGAGCGCGCGAATCCGCGACGGTGTGCTAGTTTTGCGCGATGCATTCGGTTCAGTCTCCACGCGGAGTGACTCACGCAACTCAGAATCCTGTGAATTAAACATGTACTATAAGAACATCATCGTCAGCATCAACCCATCCCTCTGCACAAGTATAAGCAGGATTTAGGCCATAGTGGTGATAACGAGATCACTGAGTGAGTTTACAAATGGGACTCTTAGTAAAGACCACGTTTTAATACAGAGTAGTGTAGACACGTAACATTTTTGTGTGTTATTCAGACATTTTTAAGGACTTATGGTAAACGTACTGTAGCAGACAGCCTGCCAGCTTGCTTGCTGGGAGTGGGCGGTCCCGGCTTCTTGTATGCTGTTATACCCACTTCCTTGCGCTGCGTCCGCCCGCCTAAGGACATGCTTGGAGCTCCTACGCACTGGAAACAAAAAAAAAATTATCAGCGTAGTCCAATTCATGTGTTGGTATAAAACAGTAAAATATTCACAATATTCAATACAAGATTAAAATATAGTTAAGTAAAAAATAATCAAAACACCTAGGTCGTGTACTAGAAAATTACCTTGATAATGAAATTATACAAAGATTAAACTAGATGTCAAGCAAAGGACCTTTCCCTACCAAGGGATGAAGCACAAGTGAAACTTATTTCATTCATTGTGTTAAAAGTTTACAGTGAGGTTTTTCTGGTTCCTGTTGCTATGGTAACTTACAAAGATACGTAAACAGTTGTATTAAAAGTAAAATCTCTAGTTCCGAGAGGAGCTGCACTAAGATATTGATTTTCATCATCCATTACATACATACATTACAAAGACGATCGCAAGCTAGTAAAGTGACTGATAATAAACCAATACGGAATTACGGACCACAAACTGGTCTCCGCTTAGTAGAAGGTAGAAGTTCTTGGGGTGCGGCGGCGCCACTGTACTTCCGAGAGGCAGTTGGGTTACAAATACACAGAAAGCATAGATATTACAGCATACCTTGATATCTTCCTCGTGTACCGTAGGCACAAACTGCGTCTCCGCTGGGTAGGAGCTCTTGAGGTGTGGCGGACAGAGGGAGTTGCGCCACTGCAGTTCCGAGAGGCGGTTGGGGTCACGAGATGCTCGCGGCGGGGCGCGTGCCGGTGTGTTCGCCAGCTCGCGGAGGCATCGGTTGTCGAATACCTCGCCCTCCTCGTCCGACATGTGGAGCGCGCGACCTTCTAAACATTATTATTACTAATATAATCTTAATTTTCTATAAAGTTTAATTAACTTATTTAGTTACATAGTACATTTCAAAATATGTATGAATAAATAACGAACGAATGATTCAGTTTACCATTCTTATTGTCAGTGTTCGTGGCAACCGGCAGAGAGCGTAGGGAGTGAGTGTCTGATGGACGCGATGGCTCTTCTTGCGGTGGAACCAAGCCAGACTGCAAAATTAAACACCTAATGTATAATTTTAGTATGAATTTACATTTTTATCAATAAAAAGTAAAAACAAATCATCTTTACTATTATTGAAGATATTGTGTGAATTGTTCGAAATACTAATCCTGCGCAGACGAAGTCACGGGCACCAGCTAGTTATTAATATAATTCAAATAAGATAGCTACCGAGTGCACATGCTGCAGCGACATTAGCGATCCAGAGCGCTGCTTCCGCCTCAGCCACTCTGCTTCATCCTTCTTCATAAGGAACTTTTCTCCAACGTTCCACAACTCCGTCGTCAACCCTCTTATGTGTTCCTCGTACGCGCGACTCGACTCTTCCAATTTCTCACGAGCTTTCTGTAAGTCTTGTTCCAGAGACAGTATATCCGCTTGTTGTTTCTCTTTAAATATACCTATCTGTTCTTGATACAGTTGTTTCTGAAAATTTTTACACATTTAGTAACACTGAAATGTAATAATATTCATAGAAAAATCATGCAAGTAATGAGCTTCGTGCACATGCATAAATATCCAAAACAATTTTTACCTTGGATAATTTCAAGTCCACTAAGCAATATACTAAACGCATCTATACTACATTGTATTCCATTTAATCTATGTTTTAATGAACACTAAAGTGTAGAAATCGTAAAATAAAACAATAGTATCCACTAAAACATACTTTATTTCAACAATTATTATTTTAAACTGACTTTCCAAGTCAACAGTCGCACTGAAATAAATAACAATGGTAAAAATGAAAGCCACACCACTCAATAATCCATCTGCAGATAAAACCACCACACAACCTGATAGACTAATACCAAGAACAGTATGGGGAGGGTACTGACCATTTTAGCTTTCATCCTGTTGAGTTTGTCTTCATATTCCGCGCGTACTTCCATCACTGTGACGGCTTGTGCATTCTTCGAGTCTCCTTTCTGTGCCCGCGCTACCTCTTCTAGAAGCTTACAGAAGTAGTTCTCCAACTCCTCGAGCTGGACATCTAGACTCGCGTTCTGGAAAGTGGTCGACGTGAAGGAGGGCCGCTCTTCGTTCGAGAAGGCCTGTTTTATTTTTTCAGCAGATATCGCGCGGCCCAGGCACCGTTCGACCCACCTTTCCATGTTCATCGCACACTCTGTCAGATCCTGCATAACGCTCGCGTAGTCTCTCTGCAGTTTGTACATGGTCGCATCCGTTATTTGTCCGTCCAAGCTTAGTATTTCTCGTCTCACTGTCCGTTGCAACGAGACGACTCTACTCAGCTTCTGCGTGTAAAGTTCCTTGATGGAATTGAAGGTCTTTATGCTAATAGACAGTTCTGTCAAGAATTTCTTCATGTTTATTATTTCTGATTCGTTTATTTTGTTCACTTCGGTCAGCCTGTCCCGTTCTTTTTGGAGTGCGAGTTGTTTCTCGGAGCACCGTTTTAAGTGTCTGTCGGTGGTATCGAGGAAGTTTTCAAGATCTTCCATCGTTATCGTCCCTGCGTTCAAACTGCGTCTCAATTCATTGTCACAATTCGCAGTGTTTCCAAAATTGGTCAGCTCCTTCAAAACGGTATTGGATTTTATTTCAGCGATTCGCTTCAATATTATCGCCTGATATTTCGCGGAAACTTTTATTATTTGACTGGCTCGATTTTCATTAACGCTCATTTTCATAACTTGTTTTTTGAGATCAGCTATTTCCTCATTCTTTTGACTGACGATCTTCTTTAGTTGGCTGGATAGTTGATGGCAGTTTTCTTTGCTGACTTCTAGATCCTTCGTAACGTCGAGAAGATTGTTCTCGGATTCGGCCAACAAGGATTTCAAGTATGTGATATCACTTTGCAGTGTTGTTATAGTCCTATTTCTATCCTGTACTATTTTCTCTAAGTCCGATATTGTTTTATAACTCTCTAGAGATGAATGTGCATTATCTGCGGAAGTGTTATCTACCTGCTGGTGATGATCAAGGCCGTCGACACCTTGTGTAGCACTTTTGAGACTTGATTTTTCTTGGCTTGCAACAGCATCTAGAAAGTATTACAAGCAAAACTGTTATACACATAAAATGCTGCCTATTTAAGCAATATTTTGAATATAATCGAAATGTAGTGAAATGTCTTAGCTGTTATTATAGTGTCACATTTTTTTATAACCATCAAAATTATGCTTTTAAATCTATTTGAATACAAATAACTTACATGATTCTTTCAGAGCAAGTGTTTTCTTCAGTACCTCATTTTCCTTCCTCAACAGTTTAACTGTATCAGTTTCGCTTCTTGTGACATCTTCCAACTTTTGCCTTAGTTCAAACACTGCAGCTGCTTTTAATTCTGTCTCTTTCAAACATTTCTCTCTTTCTTCGATTAACTCTTTGGTAAGTTTATTTATCCCTGCGTCCATTTCTTGCCGCAAACGGGTGATCAGTTCATCTCTGTCTCTCAAGTTTCGATCATATGTTGCTGACAATTTTTTAATCTCCATATTTAACATATCTATCTCCTTCTGTCTGATTTCCAGCTCTTGTTCGGCTTTGGACTGATACTCTTGTAAGATACGACATTTGTTTGTAAGATTAATTTTTTCGTTATTACTGTCATCTTGCAACAGTTTGTTTTGTTGCTTTTCGTACATTAAGAGCGACTCTAATTTAACGATTTCTGTAATTATGTTATTTATGTTAATTATTTTGATACACTTACAACATTTTCTGTTATGTAGTCCAAATAATGTACCGAAGTAAAAGTTAAAATATTTGACGAAGCAAAAAATGACAAATTTTGTTGAAAGTAAATATTATTGATTATATTTATAACTTTACAACTTACCAGATTTCTTATTCTCCAAAATATCAAGTAAATGCGCATTATCTTGCTTCAACTGAGCCAGCTCACTTTCCATTTTTCCAATGTCATGTGCACATTGATTTTTCTCTGACTCTAAATAATTATTTTGTTTATAAAGATCGGCAATTTTGTCCTCTAATGCTTTTACTGTTGTTTGAGTTTCATTACAAATCTGTATTTTTTCTTGTAACAAACATTGTAATTCGGTTTTGTGTTTCACTTCATCAGTTAGTTCCTTTTTGCATTTTTCTAATTCGCTTGTCAATTCAGTTTCAACAGTGTCTCTTTTAATTTTCCACTCATTGCTTGTTTCTTCAAGAAGTGTTATATCTAAAAGCAATACAAATGTTTCAAAGTTAATTATCTAAAAATTTAAATATTCATAGAACCACATTTCTCATGTTTTCTGTAAAGATTTTATCGAGAATTTTCTTATGAACAAAATATTAGCATAAGTTGCCAAAGGTTCACATTTAATTAGAGTCAATTAAAGAACTATTACCATTTTTATATTTGACCAGAAGATCACTCAACTCCTTATTTTCATTAGTTAGTGTTACGTTCTCTGCTTTTTTAATTTCTATAAGATTTTTCAAATTTGCAATTTCATAAGTTAAACATTGAATTTGTGAATCTGTCCTACTTTCCAAATCATTCTTCGCTTGTTCCAAGTCACGTATCTGTGTAAGGGCAGTTGCAATTGCATATTCCTTATCTTTGGATTGTATTTCGGCGTTTTTCTTTTCATTATTAATTAAAGTTAGCAAAGATTTGTTTTCATCTTTTAATATGTTATTGGCTTGCATATGTTCTGATATCAGTTTATTGAGGCTAAGTTTTTGATCTTCCATAACTGATTCGGTTACAGTGACCATGTTTTTAAGTACGAGTCGTTCCGATTCGAAATCGCTGATCAATTTTTCCTGATTGTTTTTAAGAGATTTAACTTCTTCCTCCAATGATTTTATAACTGTAATTGTTTTAGCATGAGTAATTAATAAAATTATTAATAACAAAAAGTAACAACATTTCCTAGTAGATAAACGTACTTCCACAAAAAACTCCCACTTCCACTTCCAACTCAATGGCAAAGTAGAAAGTCGAGTCACAATTCTGCACTCAGAATTAGAACATTAAAGTAATGGTGTGCACAAGTTACTCTTATAAGTGTTAAATAGGTATGTAACTAAGGCAGTGTTTTGAAAAAAATAATATTTTTTGTGTACATTGTATTCTATAAGTACTTACATTCAGCATTGTTATCAACAATATTCTGAAGTTTCTCCTTTTCCTTTCTAATTAAATCAATCTCAAGTGTTTTGTCCTTCAAGTAACTGGTTAATTTGTTTATCATCACATTCAAATTCTCTATCTGAACTTCATAGGATTTCTTCAGTTTGTCAGTCACATGTTCATTGCCGACAAGTTTGTCTTTTAGTGAATGAACTTTGGTATCAAGTTGTATTTTGACATCATTCAATTCATTGTGAAGAGATTGATTTTCATGTTGTAGTGTTTGTATATCTCTGTTCTTGGACTCCAGTAATAAATTGTATGAATCCTTCAATTTGAAATTATCTATAACCATTAGACAAACTGTTAAGATATTACTGTGCTTTACATAGGTTTAAGTCATAATTACATGTAGTGTTTTTTCTGACATGAATATTAAATGTATATTTTTGATTTCACTTGAAGAAGTAAATACTTTTACTTAACCTGACGGTAATACAAACTAGTAACAAATATTGAATATCTGTATGATTAGTTGCATTTTAAACCTGCAAATGGGCATAGCCCTGGGCCTTTCAAATAAAATATTTTACACTTACCAATTTTGAAGTTTTCTGAAACTCTCTGCGTCTCTTCCTGTAGCTGGACTATTTGTAATTTTTTTTGTTTAACAACAGAATCATGCTCATTTTGAAGTTCTCTCTCCAGATTTTTTCTTGAAACTAGTTCAGCACTCAATATTGAAGCTAATCTAATAATACATTCGCATTTAGTAATGGAGATCATTTCATCAATCTTATTTATTTCAAATAATTTATTTGACTCATCAATACAAATAGCTTCCTTTTTGATAAACTCCGATAAAATTAGCAAGCCGCTACCTAAAGCAGAATCTATTTCTACCAATTTTTCTTCAAGCTCTGAAAAGAATTTGGAAATTATCAGTTCATCACTTGAGACAAATATATTCTATGAGCAATAAACAAATAACATACTTTTAAAGTCCGATTTCAAACAAGTGTAATCAGATATTATGTTATGAATTTCTTCTTGTTTCTCCTGTAGCTGACCAGTAAACTCTTCAGTTAATTGACGCATTCGATCGCTTAAAGCGTTATTTTGCTTTATTATTTCGCTAAGTGAATTTTCAAGTTGTTCCTTCTCTTCTATTAACATTATGTTATCACTTGTAAGGCTATTTACACATTCTTTAATAGTATCTATTTCCATTTTGACGGTTTTATTTTCATCTAACAAGCTTTCTTTTTCATGACGCAATTTGTCAGTTTCTTGCAACAACTTTATATTTTGATCTTTAAGCATTTTTTGTACTTGTCCTTCAGTAATCATTTGTTGCGCTAGACTATCTTTTTCAGATAGTAAAGTAACATTTTGTTGGTTCAATTCGTCTACTTGCTTATGGAATTCTAACAATTTTGCTTCAAACTTATTTTTCAGACTTTCTTTTTGTTCTGCAATTTCTAAAAGCTTTTGATTAACCAGTTCGTTTTCTTTCAACATATTTGTTTTTGTTTCCTGCAGAGCCTTATTTTCCTGTAATAGTGCAAATTTCTCACAGTTCAGATTCTCTTCAACAGACTGTTCGTCTTTTATTTGTTGAGTCAGTTCACTGATACTGAGTTGCAATTTTTCGTTTATGCGAATCAAGTTAGCTTTTTCTTTTTCCGCAAGCTGTTTTGCCACTCTTTCTTCTTTGACTTGTTGACTAACGGCTTCTATGTCTTGTTCAATTTGACTTTTTTCAAATAGCAAATTTTGCTTTTCTTCATCAACGATCTTTCTAATAGTTCGTTCTTCTAAAAGTTCTTGTATCAAAATATCTTTTTCTCTTAATAAATCCTCATTTTGTTTACATTTTTCTGCGATTTCATTAAATTCCTTTACTTTTAAAGATATTTCGTCAATTTTATCGTTCTTTATGGCTATGTTCATTTCTGTATCAACTTTTAATTTTTCATATTGCGATTTTTCATTTTCTAACTTTTGTTTTAGGTCTAAAATAACTGAATTGGTTTCATTTAATATTTTTAGATTATCTGCATTACTATTTTCTATTCTATAGCGTAATTCTGCATTTTCTGTTTCAATTTCTGTTAGTGTTAGCATCTTAGAATACATTTCTTCGGTTAAACTTTTGTTGGATTGTTCCATTTTCAGCAAGTTTTCTTGTAACTCTTTAATATCTTTGTCTTTTTCCTGAATAAGATCTTTTAAGGTTTGTGAAGACTGAGTAATATTACTCTCTAAAGCTTTTATTTCTGAAACAATGATAAAAATCATTACTAATACTATTTAATTAAATGTTTTATGATAATAATATATAATAGTTACATTCATACGAAACACTACCTTCTGTTTTTTCTGTAACTTTATTGGATAATACTTGAATCTGTGCTTTCATTGAATTAATTTCTCCAATTTTCTTCAAAATGTCTTCATTCAGATTTGCAGTCACACTGTCTAATGAGGAGCACATATTAAGATATTCTGTTTCTATGTTGCTTCTATATGTTTTTTCCGCATCTAATTGTTCAATGAGAGTTTGTTTTTCCTTCTCAATGATAACCAAGCTTTCTTGTACTTCTTTAATAATCCCTTCTAATTGTTCTGTTTTTACACTAAGAGTCTGTATCAGTAAATCTTTTTCTTCAATAACATTATTAGACTTTGTTGTAACATCTTTCAGATAACTTTCAGTTTCTCTAAGCTTGGTTTCAAGTTTATTTATTTTTGCATGGAACTCCTTTTCAAGTTGTGTATGTTTCATCTCTTTATCCAATAATGTTTCATGCAGGCTTTGCACAGCTGAAATTATAAAAATAATTTTTTTTGAATTATACAACGAAAATTATATGCATTTATTATTACAAAAATATAAAGTTAAACTGGTTAATACTTACATTTTTTATCTCTTTCGTTTAGTTCAGATAAATCTTGGTATACAGATTGTATTTGTAAGAGTTGGCTTTCCTTTTCTTTCAACATTCCCAATAATGTCTCCTTTTCTTTCTCTAATGAAATAAATTGTTTTTGTAAATCATTTTTTTGAGCACTTTCCATTTCTAGCTTTCTTTCAATTGTATCAATTAGAACTTTCTTACTGTTGAGTTTTTCCTGGTATTCTTTCTTGTTATTTTCAAGTTCGTTTTTTATGTCTCTCATTATATTGTTGTTCTCAGTAATCTCTAGTGTCAGCTGCTCTAATTTGGTATTGACTGCATTTAAATCCTGTTTTAAAATCTCATTTACCTCATTCTGTTCTGTTAATGTTTTGTTTAATTTGTATATTATTCTATCGTTTTCTTCTTTTTCTAAGGTAAATTTATCGATATCTTTCTTTAGTTTAGCTATTTCGTCAAAAAGTTCTGAATTTTTATCGTCTGATTTTTGCAGTTTGTTTTGAAGTGCATTAATTGTAGCATTTCTTTCTTGTAAATTATACTGAAATTTCTGTTTTTCTTCACTAAGAAGATTTTTAAGGTTTTCTGTTTCTTTGTAAATCTGTTCTGCCTTTACATCATGATTTTTTATTTCATTCAATAATTTTTCTTTAGTGTCATTTAGTATTCTGCAATCTTCTTGCAATTGTATGATTGTCGTTCTTAGATGACTGTTTTCTTTGTTTATTTGTTCTATAACAGAAATATGCTGTTGCAAATGTTGTTGCAAGTCCCTTGCTTCCTCTGATTTCTTTTGTAAGTCTTGTTCAACTCGTTCTCTAATAGCATTCAACTGAATAATGTCATTGTTGTGCTTGTTGCAGAGTTCATTTTTTAATTCTTTTTCTCTTTTTAATTCGAACTGTAAATCTTCCATCTTTTCGCCTTTTTCGAGAATTTTGTTTTGTAGTTCAACCAATTCATTATTCCTATTTAGTACTTTTTCATTCAGTTTCATTATATGACTGTCATATTCTTCCCTGAGTCTGATTTTTGAGCTTTTTTCTGCATCTACTTCGTACTGCAAATCTTTGATTATATTCTCTAATTTGGTTGATTCATCTGACAGACTTTGTAGCAGAGATAATTTTTCTTCTTGCAAATTTTGGATTTCTTGCATCTTGTTTTCAATTATGTTGCGTGAATTCTCTTGACTTCCCTTTAGCCTCTGTTCTAGTTCATTCAGTTCATTGTTGAGTTTAGAAACTTCATCATTGAAAATTGATTTTAAAGTATTCTTTTCTTCTATTTCTTCATTTACGCGATGTTTTAGGTCCATAATATTATTTTCCTTCTCTGTTATAGTAATTCTTAATAACTGTGTTTCTTCTTCAGCTTTTTTTGTCACTTCAGAAAGTTGTATCTATAATGAAGGATGCCAATAAAATAAAAGTCAAATAAAAATTCACTAAAATATTAAACTAAAGTAGGCATTCATTACCTGTAACAATTGCAGTTGTTGTCTCAGTGCCACAATTTTAGCTCTTTCTTCTCCTAACTGTACCTCTATTACATTAGCACATAACTCACTACAGGCGGCTATAAAAAATGTATAAAAATAATTAAATAATTTTCTTTTAGATAAGGACTCAGCTTCTAGATATCTGGAAATTACCATGCATAGGTACTAAATTTGCAATTAGATTCATAAGAAGACAAAGAGGGTTGATTGATTTGTAAACAATAAAGATGTGTACAAACTGCATTCTAAAGTGTTCAAAGTAATGTTTTTATTTAAATTGTATTGCTTAATTAGAATCCCTTAAATATAAAACTTGAGATCTTACAAGTGTTGTTCTGAAAGGAATGTATACTAGCGTCGGGGTCATCACACTCTAGCAGGCTAGAATCCATTTTATTCATGTGATTATGTTGTTGAAGCTCGGTTACTAGTTCTCGCAATGATTGGTTATGATGACGCTCCATCTCTAAATCCTCAGCCAAGCTGTTAGCTCTAGCAAACTCCTGCTGGTTAAGAGCTAACAACTTGTCATGCTCAGTTTTTAATTGGTTAAGCTGTAAAGTAATTACATTAACATATATTTATTGAATCTTTGATAGAAATATGTAGCTTCGCTATTACAGAGGACTGAGATGGTAACAGTTTATTCTCACCTTAGATTTGTAAGTTTCTCTCTCATATTGAACATCCTCTAACTGCTCTTGGGTACTCAGAAGTTGTTGTTCCATTTGCTCCAACTGCTTAACTAATTTACTCGCCTTATTGGCTTCTACATCATTCTCTTGAGATTCTTTGTCATGGCCACAGTACAAGGATATTTGTGCTTTGAGGTAAACAATTTCCAACTTGTATTGCTCCTTGTCTTTCACTGAGGCACAAGAAAAGAAGAATTATTATTTATTTGAAATAAGGGTACTGCACCTTGTTAGAATAAGCTATTATGATAATAAAAATCATAAATCATATTTGAAGTATAATATATTATATATATTATATTCTGATCATTAATCTGAGGTGATCACCTGCCTGGGCACATCATGACATGCTAACATACCCGCCATATACTTTAATATGCAAACCTAATGTCTGTTGGACCTAATCTCATTTGCTAGAAACAATGAAGCTTTAAACAAATTTTACTTACAAAGTTTCTCAACTTTCAAATTAGTTCTAGTCAGCTCCTCCTGCAGATAGTTCCTATCGAACCTTTCAGCATCGAGTGCAGCCTGCAGTCTGCGCACTTCACTGTGGTACGACCTGATAGCTGGAGGGGTTTCCGCAACTATTCGTGGTATGCTGAGCTGTGTTACTAATGCCATGTCTTGTCCACATGCTTCTATAATTGTTTAGAAGAATAAACTTAATGTTAAGGTACATTACTATATATCTAATCATTATCTATAGTTAATCATTATCAGACCTAATATTATAATTTTTTTTTCAAATAGACACTGATTTTTTTAAATCAACTGCTGAAAGACAGATACAGAAATAAATATATTTCTTATATCTCAATTTCTTATTTGATTCAGCAACTGAAAATTGCGGGGTGGACACTACTCCATTCTAGGCAGGCCTACTCAGAGCCCTCTCCCACCTGACCAATGGTGGCAGTGACATTTTGTAACATTTAAATATGGATACACTAGTGTACCCTCTTGAAATATAACAGTAGGTAGCATAATCTATAGTGATTTAAATTTATCATTAACCAATAGCTTTCAAAGTAAAATTATTATTAGCACTTACCAGCAATAGCTGCTTGGACATCTGTATTAGTTATCTTAGGACACTCCATCAGGTGTTTACTAAACTTAAGTATAGTTTCTTGGTCGCCAGGACAAAGCTTACTACACATAGCATTCTTCAAATCTACATTCTTTGAGTTGAGACAGACAAAGAAAAGTAACAACGATGCTGTTAAGTACACCTCATCCTCGCTATCAGGTTCCACACTTCCATTTTCAAATTTGAATTCCGGGTACTTCTCTAAAATGAACTCTTGGATAGTGTGCGCATCGAGTAAAGATGAGTTTGTTATAGAACTATTCAAATTTTCACGTAAGTGCGATATAACGTCAAGAAGTGATTCTAAGTTCACGGTTAGGTCTTTTTTGTTACTTTCTTTGAAGTAACAGTTAATCTGCAACAGTAAAAATAGCAATATAAATACATAAGTTGAATGGAAACTAAATAACGTTCTTACGCTGAATAAAGTTGGTACAAAGAAGAGTAAATAAATATCTGCAAATTTATTAGTCTAATCGTAACAAAATAATTCGCAAACTGTAATATATCCCTCCCAAAAAAACAAATCTTTAAGCTTTAAGTATTCTTTGTTAATACATGTGCACTGATAAGTTAAAGAAATAAAAACTTGATCGTCTCACCCAATTAGTTAAAATCAATTTCCATTTCTGTAACATTTTATGTTATTTATAATTAAGCACCAAGAATTTCATTCGATTTAATAAAACTAAACAAAACAAGAACTTTTAGAATAAACGATTTGTATTGAAACCTGCAGATTTTTTTATTTTATAGCCGTTGCAGTTTGAAATGTTTTTTTACGTTAAGCTTAACGTCTAAACTTCAAAACATCGAAACGGTCTTGTCTTGTCTTAAATGTCATGTGGTGTGGTCAAACAGGTTTATGGTCGTAGTTGCCAGTATTTTATTTAAAATAAGCATAGCACGCATTGAGGTAAAACACGATCGATATAAAATCGGTATAAAGGTAAATTCCACTTAACCTGAAATGTAATAAAATTTAATTCTGCTTCATTATAAAAAAATTTTATTTTCTTTCATATAGATGATTCATTATAAATAAAGTCGGTAACGAATAAAACTATTTATTACTGTCCTAGTTGGTTTTGGTTTTTGCTTGAAATAATTTTATTGTAAATAATTAATTAGAAAGCTTTATAATTTTTGAAAAAGTTTTTGTAGAAAGTGTAAAAGTTCCATTAAAATCAGTTTAGATGTGATACTATGTTTTTCAAAAGTGAGTAGACTTACGTTCTACTAAGATTAGTTAGACTTCTAAGACTAGGTACACCTTACAGTGTATTTGTTCTGAAGAAATACAATGTATAGAATTTGGAAATTCAACTGTAATGAAACAAATACTGTCTGCAATATTTTTTATTTCATAGAAGTACACCACGAAAACCACTGTAGCACCAAACATTACTTGGAAAATGTACAAAATTGTGCCTGTTTACTGATCACACCTACTAGTTTAGAACATTGGATATTTAATAAACAGGGCCTAATTCTAGCAGCAAACACTAAAATGACAGCTAAAACATTTCCAGTATTACTTCGCCTTTATAAAACTTCCACCACAAATAAAATATTTATGCAATAAATAATCTCAAATCTCAATATACAAAACTAGTTACTATATTTACAAAAAACATAAGTAAAAAAGAAAATTATATATGTACATACAAATAAAAAATAAATGGCTTTGTATAACACAATTCATAACGATACATACTGTGAGTAACAATATAATATAAATGAATACTTTTAGCATGGATTAGAGATTACTAATTTTATTTAACACTAGCATAAGCCCGCGACTTCGTCCGCATGGACTTCAGTAATCGTGAAAAAAAAATGATTTGCTGTTCGCTTCGCGTAGCAACTTTACTTTATAGTAGGTATAATAATATTATGTATGAAGATGACTCTAACTCAATGTCGTTAATCTCAACAATCTCGAACATACAACAATATTGTAACCCAATTTAGGAGTACAAATGGATTAAACCATGTGTAATTTTCGGGAATCCCGACTAGTTCAGACCATTATAAAGACCTTCCTTGTGCTTTAAATTGCGACTTTTACACGTGGGTTAAGCAGTTTTGTATTTACTTATGTTGGTTGTGTAGGTTTACGTAGGTTGTGTAGGTCATTCACGAACCATTTAAAAATAATATTGTAGCCTATATTTTCTTAGTTATGTTATAGGTATGTTTTACGAGTACCTAAGTAAAAACTTGTCTCATTTGTTTGAAAATATTTGACAAGTATGGTGCTTTCTAGTAGGTATTTATAAATCTACAATGGAGCAGCGTAGCAAGTTTGTAGTAAAGTAATTTTATTCTTTCTAAGCGTAATCTATAGCGAAATTATACTTTTTTTTACAATCATGCCTACCATTCATTTTTATTTTTTTAACCTACCTGTATACCTAGGTAGGTATACCTCTTATAGCTACTTAGACTTTTATCATGAGTGTACCTGTATTACCTGTACCTACATGTGTAACAAAAACAAAAAAATGCAAAATTCTAAAATTAAAATAGATTATTTATGAAATATTAACTAAATCCAAAAGTATTCTAAATGTGTGATGTAGTAGGTAATTCGATAATAAATATACCTAATCGTTTATTTAGATAGATAGGTAGATCCATTGTAGTTCTATCAAAATAAAATGTTAGTAAATTCCTAAACTTCAAATCTAACAGAATTGTTTTACCTGTGTTTTCTATCCACTTTCAAACAATATACAACTTTTGCCACAATTACCTACCTACTTACCTAGTACTTAGTTATTTACCTACTTTTGATGCTCTGTAATGAAAACTTGTATTGTAATAACTTTAGACAAATTAATTTCAAAATGGTTTTGTTGTAAGTTTGAATAATATTATACAGACATTACCTACTTTTTATTAAAATCGTGGTAGTATGTATCATATGGATATTATTATGATTTTAGGAACTTTTAAGTTTTGCGTTGACAAAAATCAAACTCTAGAAAGATACGCAATTACGAATTATTTATTACAATTAGCAAAGCGTTTGTCATGATCTGTGGGTTTTTTTATGATCTTATGGTGTTTTTAGTGGCGCCATCTATGACAAAGGGGCGTGGTGTTGTCATTTACCAAAAGTCCCAATATTTGATGGAATTTTGAGGAAGGCAAAAGTTGTTAATGTGTCATCGTCGAATGATTGTGATTGTTGGAGTGGAAGCAATTAACATTTATATTACAAGTGTGTAGTTGACAAGATAAATCGTTTCTTTCATTAAGGTATTAGATATTATTAGGCTCCACAGTAAAATTAGTAGTGGAATTATAGAATTGCCACCAAACATGCATAATATCTTAGAATACATTTACTAAAATTCATTTTTAGATCATAAAATAAGTAAGTATTGTATAATTTTTATAACTTAACTAACTACTTTACTTCATTTACACTTACAACAGTGCAGTTTGTCGGGTTTTCGTTTCTGCTAAGTTTAATTTTTTTTTCGAGTTTATATACATATCTACTGATTTATACTCTGCTCTGTACTATACAAGTCGAAATGACGTCGAGATGACGCCGAGAAAATGCCCCGAGAGTATATATATTATAATATTATATACGAGATTATTAAATACCGTGAAAATTGATTAGATACATT
>DWQK01000907.1:0-17824 GCA_018231225.1 Noctuana stator
GACCTCCATGTGTACGTTGCCGATGCGTGGCGATTTGGACTTATCGTATTCAGAGACGCCGATGCTACTTTTTGGAGATTTAGCCACTATAGCTTCTACCCAGAACCCTTACTATCAAATTACACTCTGCATGGTTTGAATTATCAGTGGTCTGATGGAATTTTTGGCATGTCTCTAGGAAAAATGCACCAAGGGGATCGTCTATTATACTACCATTCGATGTCAAGTTCTCTCGAATTTTTGGTAAACACATCGATAATTCGAGATCCCACTCGAACTGATAACGCTGTAAGTGAATTCAAACTTCTTGGTGAGAGTCGTGGCCCTGCAGGACAGGTCTCCGCCGCAGCCATTGACCGCAATGGTGTCATGTTCTTCAATCTTATTTCGCAAGACAGTATCGGTTGCTGGGACACACGCAAACAATATAAAAAAGAGAACCTGGGTATAGTCGCACATAGTGATAAAACCTTAGTCTTTCCTAACGACTTAAGACTAGATCATGAAGTACCGCAATTGGCATGGATAGTAGTAAATAAACTTCCTATGTATCAATTCAATCTAATAAAACCGGAAGAGTTTAACTACCGAATAATATATTTAGATCCAGTCACGGCAATTGAAAATACTGTATGTCAACCTAACCTTTCTTAGTGTATAATAAAATAAAATAATATTTTACAATATTATATTGTTTCATTTCTGTTATTAATAAAATATTGTAAACATTTTTTAAGAATTAAAATAGATTTTTAATAAAGTTTTTAAGTGTGATCTATAATAATTACAAAAGTACATTTACGTTTATGTTTCATATTTTTTTATTGTGTGCATTTGTACAGTCTCTTTTTAAATTTTGTTCGTATATTGGGAAATTAATAATTACTAGCCTTTGAATTTATGTCTGATTTGTTAATATCATTTTGTACTTTACTTTTGTCTGTTATGAATATTATGTATTCTTTCACAAACACATTCCTTAAATTCCGGTCTCTTATCAATACTCAATGATTTATTTTGACTTTTTAATCGACATGTAGTATTTACACCTTTGCATTGCACATTAACATTTTTTTCATTATTCTTGGAGATGCGTCCTTTGTCTACTTGTGAAATATTAATTTTCGGCTCACTTATCCCGTTTGGTTGAATAACTTTATTATCTTGTAGTTCTATCTCGGTGATTTTTGTTCGGCGAGTCAATTCATAACTGACAAAATGTTGACTGTTTATATTTTTTACAGATTTTATATTTTCGTTATTTTCAGATTCAGTTTTATGAAAGAAAGTATTTTTTAACTGTATTAACTCATGATCTGATGTGGTTGGCTGAAATAAATCAGACGATTTCTTCATAAAAATTTGTGGGTAATCCGTTAAATACGACGCTACTCTCCCTTTACTACTTCCGATGTCCGGAGGAGTATCGGTGTCATCATTAGCAACAGCTGAACATTTAAAAACAGCTGGATTGTTTATCAATGTTTGAGAATTGGTATTAAATAATTTAATTCCATCTATCTCTTCCTTTTTTATATAAGCAGCAATTCGTAAAAGCATAACATTAAACTGTTCTAGTATTCGATCAGCATCACGTGGTAACGCAACTTCGCATCCAAACCCGTCTTCATATGTGCCCGTATCTGATATTGTTCTGTTAGAAGTAACGGATAAAGGCCGTAATACATCTAAACTAGCTCGTATTTCTTCCAATTTGTCATCAAGCGTCTCTATAACGTTTTGATTTGATATTGCATTAAAGATATGCATGGAAGGATTTCTTTCATTGTATCTTAAAAAAAAATTTTAGCAGCATGTTAGAAGTGTTTTAAGTATGTACCTAATTAGATAATATTGTGAAATGTAGTTTTGTTGAACGCCATTTACAGCATAACAATATATGAGACTAAAAATAATCTTACAGACTCGCAATTAGTTTTCTTCTCACTTGGTCTTCTCCTTGTAACGATTTAGTCTTTCGTCTCCGTACGGCCAGCTCCAGCCCATAATCGTGATCATTAGGAGGAAGGACTGCCGTAAATGTTTTAAATGCAGCCGACATTTTCAATACATGATAATAACTAGAAAACAAAAATTACTTAGTGTTAGAATACTTACTGGTTACAGAAATGGGTGCGACTCGATCGCGGGACACTTTTATTTTTTAATAAATACCTAAGAACAAGCAACCACATGTAAAAAGCCGGAGTTATGGATGCTAGCTTTACAATAACAAACTTGATGCATGGAGGCCTGGCGGGACCTAACAACACACAGGTGCCAAGACCAAGGGCCAAGCTCATTAATTCACAAAGTAACTTTCTAATCGCAGCCAGTAGTAGCCAGGGAAGAACTAGAGTAGGGCGCTCCTCCTGAAACATAAAATATTGATAATATTGAATATACTGACGTTGATATTGAAGACCTATAAATCATATTACTATAGGGCATTAAAGTAAAATTAAAAACTTTTAAGTTGAGATACAGAGACATTTACCTGAATTAAGTTTTTATTTATAGTCTTTTGAGGACTTTTTTACAATCTTAGTTAATGATTAGAAATCACCTATCTCGGCAGAAAGTAAAACGAATAAAATGCGGATGCATTTTAAATTTGTTTTGACGATTTCTAACACAGCTTTCGCATGCAGTACATTTGGATTTCTAGTTTTATAGAATGCATGTTAAGATTACAATTAAGATAGCTATGTAAGTCATCGTATCGATTAAATGGAAAGTGCAGTAAATATACCTATTTGTATGTACAATCAATCGAATGCACGTGGGTCCAGTTGACGCAATGAATGGCATTAAATGCAGTGGAAACACACTTGATATATTTTATTTAACATTGGATATGCGTGAGATACCAATAACAGCCAATAACAGTATATGTAATGTAAATAGACCTAATTCATACAGTTAGCCTAACTTTTATATTTATCAGGAATGCTTAGTCACCTCCAAACAATCTAATGTATAAAATTCTTTTGTCATATTGTTTGTTGCCAAACTCCTTCGAAACAGCTTGACAGATTCTAATGCAATTTTCCACCCAAAAATTTTTTTTTTAGTTTTTAGACAATTTTCTTTTATGATTTCACAAGTAAAAATAGAGAAAACCTTAAGTTTTCACTTCACTACCATCATTTATAGGACAGAACAACGTTTGCCAGGTCAGCTAGTTATATATATATATAGTAGGTACTTTGTGTAATACTCTGACGGTTCACCCCAGTTATCAATAGTCAAGTCGGCATTAAACCTACACTGTCATCATCGTCGCCATTATCAATGACTTTCGTAAATGTTTAATGAATTGTACCAGGAAAACAGGATATAGTAGGACGATATATGTTGCGATGTACACGTATACAGTGAAGCATTGAACCAGAATCACCCCTGAGATCATTGTTCGCAGCACTCGCTGGACTGGTCTTGTCAGCTCTTCTGGCATTCTCATTTGCCATACCTTAAAGATACAGTAATAGGAAAATTTGTTTAGTTGGAAATAAATAGTACCTAGTCAGCGAATGCATAAGAAGGTATGGAAGCTCTTTGAAAAACAATTTTTTTGGAATTTTTTTAAAATTGTACCATTTTTGTTTTGGGTTCCGTTCCGAAGTTCCGCTAATTTTTACATAAAACAACCTTAGATTCCTTAGTTTTCAGTGTACTCCCAATCGTTCTCTAGTGTAATATTAAGTACAATATAACGAAAAGTTTGAAAATTTCAGTCGTTGCATTTTAAAAGAATAATTAAATCAAAATAAATTACGATAACTTGGTAAGGTTTTAAATTTTGTATGTGTGTACAATTTGTAATTAATACCATCCACATCAACAGTTAACAAGTATAAAATTTAAACTCTCATAATGCTTTTATTAATAGCTACGTGCCTACACGTGTGAAAGAACTATACAGTGAATCTTTCAGCAGACAAGTATTACTCGTGGCACCTGTTTTAAGTTTGCGTTCACTTTGAAAAGGGTGGCGTCGAAGATAGTTCGCAAAAGGCCCAGTAACGTCCACAAGCACACCTCAGACTGCAAGTCCATACCGACGTATGACAGGATGTTTATCATTTTTATTGATTTTAAAAACTGTGATGTGATGGTGAAAACTTTATTCCATTTTGAAACTACATCTTTTGCGGAGGTTGAGAAATTTCGCTGTTTACAAATGTCAAAATCATGCTTCAAAGACATTTCAAAGATGTTTCAAAGAGTACGAGTATATTATATTTCATGTTTGTCAAGTATAAGTCAAACGTTCCTGCAGTTTTTATGTCACCGTAAGAGTATAAAAACATTGATTGAAAACTGAGCCCTATTACTGAACTGGCTTAAGACTCAATCGGCACAAGAATAAATTCTGTCTTTTGTTTGTCACAGCCGATCCTATCCAGGGTATAGATAATGGAGAGCAGTGCTCGTAGTGTTTTAAACTCTCGTCTCTCGTGTACGTTCAATCGTGCTCGATAAAAGACGTACCTAGATAAAGGAGGTTAGGGGGCGTCAATTAACTACGTCAGGCGTTTCTAGCGATTTTCAGAAGTAGGGTAGGTAGTAGAGTTGTAATACATATACGTAAACAGTGAAAATTAAACGTACTTAAATCGTAACTACTGACTCGTAAAAGAATATTTACTCCAGTTCAGTCCAGGAAGACTCATGCACACAGTCCCATCCCAATAGTGTCTATTGGAATCAACATGTTCATGTGACTTTCAGTAACATTATTTTCAACCTTTTTCTCTAAGAAATATGATGCATACGTCTTGTAATATATATGTAGGTATGTATATAAAACAGTTTCTCAAAATCCGCGCCTGTTATAATAGGTAGGTAGGTACGTTTGCGTAAGGTAATAGTTACGTTAGTGTAAGAAATATTTCATCTATATACTGAAACTGAAGTCGTCATCTTTGACCGTAACGACGCGGGCGCGGAGAGTAAATATTTATTAGTAGCGACGATCGCGAAGTTCGGGGCGTCGCGTCGCGGAACTCGTGGACAGACGTAGTTCGACGAGCGAAGGTACCGCGCGGCGTGCGTGTTCTCCACATTTACGCTACTCTGTATTCCAATTTCCCGCGACGCGACAGAACGGTGTCTTTTAAATTTTTCGAAGTCTAGTGTGTTTCATTTGTGTCTTGTGCTTGGTTCTTGTCCAGAAACACGGGTAAATATCATGGTAACTGAAACGTTACTAATAATCTTGCATTGTCAATACTATGTGCTACTAGTGCGTTTAATTGTAAGTATATCGCATTCCTTAGGATTTAATTAAGAATGCATCGTATCCATCCACTGTACAGACCTTGATTTGTTTTTAGAATATATAATGTAGGTTGCGTCCTTGCCTTGAACAACATGCGTCGCAGGTTATTTTTGTTGATTCGATGTATACCCAGCATCTCGTCATCAATAATTTTTATAGGCTGGAAAACAAATTTCTTTCATGTTGTTATGCAAAAAATTCTATCCCACTATTTTTTTGTAGACACTTTTAAAATTTAACTTTTTATATTTATACCTCATTTCAACTGATCTTTATAAGAGTAGGTACCGTCTGTACCAACTTGATTGATACTAAAAAGTGTTCGTAACTAAGCAGCTTAAATTACTTTCAAATGGTGGTGCGAGAATTTTTCAGCGATAAGACAAGCTTATTTTAGCATCTTAGTCATTCTTGCGCGTTGCCACAATTTCTGTTTTTAAACTATTTTTATAGCAAGCATTTTCGAACTTACACTTATATCATAATCTCAAGTCCAATGCGAGAATACGTGATACGAGACGGGAAATACTTGCAATGTGGGTAGCGGTAACGTCAGTGTGGGAGAGAAACAGTGACCCACGCTTCTCTCCGTAACTCATTAAACAATTAGTAACGTAGAACTAATCGATCAGTTTAACTTTTTAGTCTCACTAGCTTAGGTATAACGAACTGTATCTAATGTCCACTTTTATAAATTTACGTTAATCAATTCAATTACTTTAAAAGTAGGTAATACTTGTTTGATTGTTTGATACATTTTAAACAACGTGATTTTCGTAAGCAAATGTGAATTGCAGTAAACGATGTGACATTTATATGTATTTATATACATAGGTACATTATGTATACTTACTTATACAAGTATACTATATATTGTACCTATGCGGGTTATAAGTATCTATACTTATACAACAATGAATTTACTTATTTTAAGAAATGAAATTTAGTTTACTTTACTTAGAAAATGCATATTTTACCAATCAGTTTATGCACATTTTTATTATTATTTTTTATATATAATAAAGCATATTATTAAGATATTACAAGTGGATAGACACTATTTGACAGTTTTACACAAAATAAGAGGTATGGATAGTTTTCTTGATTCGAGACTTTCTTAAAAATTTTGTACATATTAATACCAGTAAGTATGCAAATATATTATATCTACAAGTTTTTTTTATTACGTAACACCTCCCACGCAATGATCGCGGTTATGTTTGTGTTACTGCTCGAAGTGGAACCATTTTAAACAGAACATATAGAGGCATAAAGTAACGGGATATATCTTATCTTAAGTTAATAGATTTTTTATTGTTTCCTGCTTGCAACAATACTTTCTTATACAAGTAACCTGTTTAAGTCATCCGCTTGTTATTCTTGTTATGTGTATTCGATTGCTGCGATTCGTTATGTGACAAAAATTACGCTTCAATAAGAATTACACTACTATTCTCTGCATTAATTATTGTAATTATGTACACAACATTCTTTATTGTAAAAAAAAATATGAAGAAAAAACGCATAGAGAAATAATTGGAACACAACAAACAAACATACACAAAAGGCGGTCTTATCGTTAAAATTGTGTGCTCTACTTTATATGCTTTCGAGTGTAATGACCACGAACGTACTTATTGACTCGGCGTCTTCTCTTGTCTTGTTTTTTTCTTAACTCGTTTGTTTGTCCGTCACTAATACAAAGAATCCTGATACCAATTAAGTGTGAAGTAGAAACTACGGTGGGTATGTATCACAGCATGTTTAGATGATAGTTCGTGAGAACGCGCTTCTGTTCCCGACTTTCCTTACAAGGGAGTCCACTTATATGGAAGTGACAACGCAACAGCTCAAACATCAACTCTACCATACATCCGCGATAACTACAAAGTACACTCTCTTATTCCTTAAATTTCTAACCCGTCATAGAGCCCACGAAGCGGATTAAATGTGTATTTAATGTACTCTAGAATCGTGGGAAACCTATTATATTTTTAAGATTTATGATTAGGTAGTAGGAAATAAAAAGGTTATTAAAATAAATAACATTTTACCAGCGAAAAAAAATATATTTTATGTTTTTGGAATGCAAAATTTATAACAGAAAAGGCTTCTGTTGCTCTTTGCTTAATTTTTTTTTATTTACATACTATGTGCATTTTATTTGTCACATAAATGTTGGTGATTTACAAAGGACATGAAATTTTTTATACCGTCAGATTACAAAAAACCTATTTTAAAATATGAGTACCTACGTAGTGCCTTGTTCCTTTATCTTCAAAAGTCTGACTCACAGGAGGCTCATACTCATAATATTCCTTCGAATTTATCGGAGGCTTACTCCATTCTGTGATATATAGTTATGTGTGACTCATTATGGATTACGCATCACTATAATATTATCCAGAGTAATTATGTCATCACACCCTGTTTAAACAGCTTATTTAAATAAAAAAATTGGGTATAAATAAAATATATTATTTTGCACACTGTTTGTAGGTAGTAAGTATATGCCTATTAATTTATATATCTGCTATTTCACCAACCTATCAGTTATCTTTACCTTTAAATAAGTACAACTAATAAATAAAGCAATTTAAGTTTAACCGTCTTCGAGTTAATATTCGAATATAATAGGTATATCTATATCATAAGTATATAATTATATACGTTACTGATAAATTTATAAAGATTTACAAATAAACAAAGTGCATTTTGCACTGAATAAAGGTTATAGTCTAAAAGACTTCGAGGATTTACCACCAAACTCTTGTTCAAAAAAGTGAGTTATTTGTCAGATTTACGAGTATAATGATGTAGGATATGTATATACCCACACCCTCAGTGTGGGTACACTACCCACTAGTCATTACCCACGTCTAATGGCAACTTAATGCAAATATTAACATCTATATATCAAGATATAAACTCTTTCCTATATTTAAACACGTATTTAGAAGCAATAAAACAGTTGTTAACTCTTTATGCTATTAGATATAATGAAATGAACACAATGTTCGTTCCGTAATGTATTTAATTATTATCGGTGTGGTATAGTTTATGTCATGGTATAATTATTTGATAGCAAATTACTTTTATATTTACTTTTTAATTTTCATCTTAAATGTTAATACTTAGCACCATCTATAGCACACTTACGACATTATAAAGTTAATGACATATCAAATTGTTCCGTATTCCTTTGAATCCTCTGTTGCAACTAAAGCAATGAATCAGAACCACGAGTATGCGTGCCGTTTTCATGACTAAAGGTACTTACGTCACTTTAGTCGTTGGCCTTGATCTCCCCTCAATGTTACGTCGCAGTTGAGACTCAGGCTGAGGTCTGCCGCAGTCCATATAAGGATAATGATAACAGAATTGCCAATGTCTTAAGTGTTGATTTGGAAAATGTGGCAATGGCAATTATGAACACCTGCAGAAATTGCAGTAGGTAAAAGATTAAAGATTTTAATTTCGTGAAAATTACTCTAATCTTATTGACGCTTATAAACGTACGAGTAAGAACGGTTTCCTTATTACATTACAACTGGGCGTGAAAATTTACATAGCTGTATATAAGACGTGTGGGTATATTCAGCGTATCTATGACGTCATTGATTTTTGGTTCATTTAACCTTCGACTCAGTTGCTACAAGATACAAAATACAGGTAGGTACTAATAGTTCGCCGCGAACGACTAAGTTGAAAACCTGTTTGTTTTTTCATATTTAATTTTATTACTTTATTTTAAAATAAATCAAAGCATATCTAATATAACTGTTGTACTTCTAACATTTTAGTCTTCTATAATTTTATCTTGATTCTTTCTGTAATGTTAAAACATGTAATCATGCGTATGTGTTTAAACAAACGCTAAAGATCCCCGTGTATTAATAAACTATGATAGTACCTACATCTGTATCTGTGTAGGCGGCTACATGCACGGTAAGACTTGCTTCTTATTCTACTTGCTAGTGAACCTGCTGCAGCTGGTAAGCCCTAGATTTCCGGTTTGAAGCACGAAACCGTGCATGAAAATGTGCCACTAGCAGTGGTCACCCATCCAAAGACTGACCGCGACCAAGGTCATTTAATTTTTGAGATCGCTTGCGTTGTGAATGTAGCGATCTACGTTACCAGAACGCGCTTCGTGTCTGGGTTATAATGGTATAAAATTATAATATATGTACGTATTTCATTACATTTTTGGAAATAGATATTAGGTAAGTTTTATTCTAATATTTTACACTGGTTTGGTCTGGTTACCATAGTTATTAATCGTCTAGTATACCTACATATTTTATACCAGAGTATATAGAGTCTAAACATCAAAAAGATCTTAGAAGTAAAATGTTTTGAGTAATGTACGAAACGAGCCAGTGGCGGACAAGGTCAATGTTAACGTGTTAATGAATGACACTCAGCTTAACTGA
Source organism: Noctuana stator (assembly GCA_018231225.1). NCBI lineage: Eukaryota > Metazoa > Arthropoda > Insecta > Lepidoptera > Hesperiidae > Noctuana > Noctuana stator. The sequence continues at coordinate 9,721 of DWQK01000907.1, forward strand.
GTGCAGTGTTATTATCTACTATATTTACCACACTGTGACCCCGCCCAAGTGACATGATGTTACGTCATTGTTGTTTTGCGCTCGTATACCATGGTCATTACAAAATATAATAAGTAATAGGTTATTATTTTAAACTATAAAAATGAGTAATTCTTGTACTAATATTATAATTGGTTTCTAGAAAACGGTTTTAATGATTTTCATGAATATTGCTAATGTGTCAATAAATCGATTAATCGAAGCTTTGTTTACAAAAACTCTCAATATCATGCATTTTCACGTAGGTAATCACACTTGTTATCTCACACTTGACTCACACAGTCTAATTGTTTTATCAAGTTTCGTGAGTACACAGTTTTATAAATACAAACTTACTTCACGTGCATATTTCGAGAATGCCCGACTAGTTTTGGTCCGTTTTGATGTCCCTAATCATAAAGAGCTCCCATCGGTCTTCAAGTCGAGTGATATAAGACATTAGTTCCTACTTCTAAAAATCTTATTGTTCTAAGAAATAACGCCTTAGTTTGTCTCTGTCTGCTCTCAAGCTGTAATTTGACCTGCATTGCTGTCATATCTCATAAGCAAGGGTCTGCGGCCAGTAACATAATATTGGTGAGATTATAATATTGAGTAAGTACCTACTAAAACATTGCGATATTAAGACATTTACAGCAAATAGATCATAACAGATTACTTCATATTGTATTTTTTGTTTAACTACATAATAAAAGTTTTTCTGTACGTTGTAATAAATTAATAGCATCAAAGACTATTTTCGTTGTATTTATAATTGCTCATTACACCTTAAGCATCTACTTTTATACAATAGGTAATATTATAAAGAGAAAAAATTTTGTATATTTTCTAAGTTTGAAATTTGATTTGAGATTTTTTATTTAAATTTAGGTACAACATTCACTCAAAAGTGCACCCATTAGTACACTAAAGATGAATCTCAATGTTAAGGTCAATGTATTATTGCGAGCCTAAACTCTACTTCAACTGTGTTAAGTATAATTCGCTATACATAATTACGGAATTATACGTTCCTTACATATGCATAGTGTGCATACATATGGTAATATGAGAATAACACTTCTCAGAACGTGATATCTTCATCGCCAGCGCTCTGAATTGGTATCATCCTCGATTTCGTTAATTACACCAATCACGCTTTGTAAGATAATGTCAATCATCTTGCCACATCTATTTTGTTTCAAATATAGGGCAGTCTCGTATTAATACAAGTACCTACTGTGTCACTGAGTCACGCTATTACATTAAGTACACGAAAGTACAATTTCATTGTATTCATTTATAAAAATACAACAGTTTTCTTAGAAGCCTACGGCCTGTTGGTATTTGTTTCTTAATAGGTATTTTATATTTGCATAATAGAAAAGGAACGACGTGATTATATTACGTAATTATATTAATTTAGGTAAATGTTAAAAGTTAATTTTTAGTGACTAATTTTAAAAACAAATGCCAAGTCCCTATAATCTTCAATGAGTCCGCTCCGCAATCTACATCTAAGACGGTCAAAATTTTTAGAATCTTCTCTAAAAGGAGAGCTGGGGCCTATTACGAACGCTGACGTAAACGTCAGTTACGTCAGTCAGCGATCACGTGACACATGCATTGACCAATGAAACACAAGGGTTCTTGATAAAAGGGTTTGGTGGCCCGATAACTATCTGTTTTTGTAATGTTTTCAATACGCCTACTATGCCTAACAGTTAAACAATTAATAATGGGTAATGGGTTGATGATTTCGAAACTATCTGAATAGCAGACATGTATAGTATAAGTATAGTATATGGATATTGACAACTCTGCAATACACTATTATAGTTATTATGTGTTTTATGTAATATTTGAGAATATCTCCTATTTGACCTTATAGTTGTGACAATGACATAGTAAACTTGCTTTCTGAGAAGTGAGTCGTGCTCGTAAACCTTGAGTAGCACGCCAGCGTTGTGCCAGCGGCAAGAACCTGACCGGAATGTGACGTCTTGCCATCTTGCCAAGTGATTAAACGGTTCGTGAATGACTGGGACTTCACGGATATCTTCCTACGTGTCGGCAAGATGTGCTAGTATTATACCCAATAATTAATTTAAGAAGCAGTAAATGGCTTGAATGTGTGATCACAATGTGGTTCCGTTCTAAGAGTTATTGTTTCACAAAAATACAAATTATATAGGTGATGAGATTTGTGTGTTCTTGGATAGCAAGATCCTAATGAATTGTTAACTAATGATTGAATGAGCTACTCCTAGAGAGGTGCGTATCATACGACTCATGCGAGTCTACGGACACACTTTTGAGGAATAACTGTGACAATGCAGGAAGTAGGTTATGTCCAGAAGGAGGTTTTTCAGTAGCTACTGATTGCCACAATGAAGAAATAAAAAATAATTATGATTTCAAGTAAAATTCTGAAAATGGAAGCTTGCATGACTATTATTGCCTTACAAAGCACATTTCGAAGATTGCTGAATTGCTTCTATGATAAGTTGTTTTTAGTGATAGTATAGATGTATAGAGTGATCAATCAAACTTAGTTAATTAATGAAAATTGTATAACTACAAAGAACTTGGTGCCTTTTATAAGTCTATGGAACTGTAGGACTTCTACTACAGACTTTCCTACCCAGCTATTTTTTAATGGATGTAAACATATATGGAGTAAGCATTAGAATGCGACACATACCTTTTCTATCAAGCTACTCGTAACAATATTTAAATGGTCATCAAACATTGCGTAATATCAAACAAAAGAGCAGAGAATTAAAACAATGGAGTATTTACTTAGTACTTATTGCCGACCCGTGTCTACATTGCATAATGCTATAGCATAATGAAAAGTTTAATATATTTGAATATAAATGAGTGCCCAGTTATTTTTCCACCGCCTTTTTTCCAACTCAACAAAAAAGGCGCCTTAACTCATTGTATCGATAGATTTAGTCATTAAGCAAACCAACTATTAATCTATCGACAGTACAGAATATAAAACATTTGGTACTATATTCGGTTAATACAAAGGTTATGTTCCACTATAATAGTTATGGCCATATAGTAGTGTAATAGTGTTACACAATCTTTTAACAAAGAACCCTGTGTATGCCGCGCCCAAACAGCGCGCTCTGATTTATTACACTCACGGATGAATACAGTAGCGTAATGTGATCTTATAATGAATACAAAAACACACTTAAGAAGAAACTTAGAACGCGAACTTAGTATCTCTTTATTGTCGATTTAATAAGTCATTAATATTATAAACAAATTAAAACGGGATGTTTATTTATTTATTTATTCATGTCTGTCTACAATTTTTTAAACATTTTATGTGTTATGCAGTATTTTAATATAACTTACATATTTAATAGTACTTAGTTATAAGAATAATAAGTAAATCATATACGATATGAGTACACATTATCTTATTGTGCATTCTTTTATTCGTACATTTTATATGTAAATTTTCTCTAATCTAATTTAGTTATTTAGTTTCTATTAATACCAATTTTTCAATAGGTTTTAAACATAATCAAAAATTAACAAGTTAAGGAAAAAAACTTCAGAATTGTCCATCTTCTTTAGAACGTTTGCAGGTATATAGTTTAAACATTTATATTTTAATCTACTTTGAATGATCTATTGCAATAAACGCTCCCTAATAGCTGCCCCTTCGAACCTTTATTTATATGTCATTGAACATAATGGTTGTCCAAGGTCGAATGATGGGGTATAAAATGCCAAGGCGTGTTCCATTTGAGTTGCAAAAAGCTTTACTAAAAGAGTATCTAATGCTATTAGGGTCGTGCTATCTTCAATGTAGGTCAGGGATGCACGGCGAGGGTTATCATTGCTGCACCATTTACGGGTCAATTTTCGTATTGAAAACACGGTCTCGCAACATGCCTCAGTCAGTAATTGTATTTCCTCAGTAAATCAGTGTTAGATTACAGTGAGATGAGGATTTATTAACATATAAGTTGGTAACATGCAATCTAATGAAAATAAATTGATTCTAGAAAATATTTGATATAACTACGTAATATTTTTTAATAACTTTTTAGGTTAATATGTTATAAATTACTACGGTTAAATTTAAATGAAGATGTTGCTTTATGCCTACCCCTTAATAAATAACTTCTATATTTAAATAATATGTTAAGTTTAGTAGGTAGCTTACATTTATACAAAAAAATAATATAAGACTGAAATATCAGGATGTTTCGCAATAACCATTCAGCAAACAGTAATGTTATGCCACAAACGTTCCTGTGGAATGGCGATCCAGAATTAGACGATTGGCCAATATCGCATCGATTGTGCTTCGATTTTTCTTTTAACTTCCATTAACCTAATGGTAACCTTCATTGTAACCCAAATTATTTTTTACGGTTTGATACATACGTTTTATATCAAGAATTTGTTTCTACTAATATTTGTTCATAACTTATTAATAACAGGAGAATTCGATCTTCTCTATGTTGGGTAATTTACAACTTTATTGTTTAATTAACTTTATAAAAAGGTTTCACAAATAATAGTAGTGATATCATAACTTGATTTATTAGAAACACAACATGATTTTATCATAATTGACTCAGTTTATTTATATAAGGGCCATAGTAACAACAAAATTTAAAGCATCTAATTCGGCAATGTCAACGCTTCAACCATAGATGCCTTCAACATTGTTTTCGCTCGCGTTTGAAAATTGTCAACACATTAAGTAGGTGACAGGTAGCTGAGATTATTTTAGTTACTGAAGTAGGTACCTAGCTACGGCGTCACATCCCATCTTACTGAACCACGTGCCATGATTAAAAATAGCACCCGCTATGAATTAGATAATAACCTAGCAGTTAAAACGTTAACGGAAGTGACCTCAATGTAACGTAGGTACTCCCACCAGAAATAAATAAACTTTTTATTTTACTAAACTTTTTGTTTTGTTTCAGAAGTTATGTCGCGGTAAAAGTCGAAGTCGATAAAGAAACACAAATACTTCAACAAGTGATTTAGAGTGAAGCACTGGTACAAAATGCAGAGACTCCGAAAATGTTGTTGTTGTGCGTCGACACGAACCGGCTCCCTCATCACAGGCACGCTGGGCATTATTCTGTCGATCATCACTATCATCACAATATGGGTCGCGAATAAACACAATGTTTCGTATAGAACTTTCATCTTTGCCGAAGATTTCGATAAGAAACTCGCAGACTTAGACAGTAAGTGGTTTGTGTAACTAGAATTTGTATTTGATCTAAAATTTACATATTACCTACGTAGATAGTGTGTTTTTAATAAAGATGTCGAGAGCGTCTTTACCTACACAATTTTTTTATTAGTATGAATAACTTATCCTCTCATGTATTTTTCTGGATTGCACAATTAACTAGTCTGTCGCGACCTGACATCCTACGGGACTTTATGATAAAGGTCCAAAACTAGTAGGGCATTTAAAAAAATACAAGTGAGTTAAGCCGTTCATATTATGTACTGTTCAATTGTTCATACATACATACATAAAAAATATTACTAATATAGTAGAAATGGAAACGTAAATTGAATTTTTGTTGACAGTGATAGTTTTTATTTATATTTTTCCAGTTCCAAGGATAATTCTAACAATAAACCTCTGCTTCACGATTTTGATATGTGGGCTCCTCATTGTGGCTATATTGAAGGTAATTATGTTTTTAACCTTAGAATATAATATCCATTATCTATTATTTATATAGGATTTTATTAAAATTTAAGAATAAAATATTCTTTCTTTTTCTGTTACGCTTCCCAGACATCATATTCGGTAAGTTACAAGTATTATACAATACAACAACGCTCGTTTAACAAATAGTGAAAAAAACACACCGACACATTCGAAATCACTGTCGTTGTAAATTAAATTCTAAGGTATCCCTATCGCCACATTTTAGCATGAAACTTACTGTAGTAGATAAATATTAGCTACTTCATAAAATAGAGAATGCTATTAGATAAAATAATCTACACCAACGATTTATTCTAACAGTATCAATGTTATTTTAGATGTGGAGACTCGATTACCTACACTGTTTAAATTATGCAAAAATGTAGATTTATCTTCTCGTGTTTCTAGTAATTAAATTTTTGTGTTCAGCTACTTAAGTAGGTATTATTCCTTAGACGTATTAATAGAAACTTTAGCTACAAGTACGAGTAAACTAACAATTTAGTAAAATGACCAAATTACTTGTCATCTCTCCGGCTGGTGCTAACAATTCAATTCAACACTTTTTTCCGAAACATGTAATAATGTGTTACTGCACAACAGTGAGTAGAAGTAAGAACTAACAGCCTGCGTTTCGTTATTGATTAAATATGGAATATATTTATATGATCCCGTTAAATCTTATAAACGATTTAATAATTTCAGAGACGCTCATGGCTGATGTTGCCATGGGTTGTGCTTGGTATAGTGCTGGCTATCGGGTTGCTGATCAGCGTCCTTCATACTTCTATCACGTACTACCTCGACGGTGAAGACTACGTCTTGCTTGCCACGCTTATTCTCATTGGCGGTCTTATATATCTTTGTAAGTATTTTTATTATGACAGATAAGATAAATTGATGATAACACTTAATTTTCATTAACCACGTTGTACCTATTGACAATAAGTCTATTGTCAACGCACGTAGGATGAAACAAGCACAAAGTCTAGCAATAAGCTAAACTACAGATTCTGCAATACCGGGGAATACAATAAAATTATCAGTAATACGTTAAAACTTCCATAATTAGTCGAGTCTATGTTTGCTCATTACTCCGCCTCAAAGATAAAATTAGACTATAATTTGGAGCTAAGAAGTGATTCATGGAGGTCATTAACATAAGAATACAAAGCAATGTCTGTGTAATGTTTCAATGGTCTAAAGTAGCACCTCAGTTGAACTTTACACATAGGTACATGCATATACCTATTATTACCTACTAATCGCTTTAGTGACATAATAATACCACGAAAATAAATTAACTATAGTGTTTACTTCCATGATTTCAGGTATATACCTCTACTTGTGGGCGGTGGTGTTCAGTCACTTCTTAGATGTACGAGATGAGGAGGAACGCGGACGATACCGCAAGGCGCCATACAAACGATAAAATATAATTAGAACTAAATCTTATTTCACTGATTTCTGTAATGTTTAAGTTGCAAGTTTTTTACTAATGTGCCTTAATTGATTGACTGACATATCGAATTAATTGACGAACTTTATAAGAATTCATAGAATCAACGCTTGGCTCTATATTAAAACTTATTATACAACTATGAAACTTATTTTACAACAAATATTAATACAAATTGTAATTTACTCTGCATTTAAATTGTATCATAGTATAAAAATGTATTTTTTTAAGTTTGCCGGAAATAGGGACTTATACTTATAAAACTAATTATAAGTATAATATCGTTAATTACATACTTGTACGTCTCCGGATAAATAGCTAAAAAATATACTCTTAACTGACAAGCACAGGCAAAAGGAAATTATGCATTAGTAGGTCATCATATGGACTGAATACCTAACTAAATTATAATAAATTTATAAGTATAGAAACTTACCTAAAATAAGCATCTTAACACAACTTTTTATATATTACTTTCAGTAGGTAAATGTAGTTTTAGTCTCTAATACGATTATCTAAGTTACCAAATGATAAAAGTATATTTATTAAATTATTATTATACACACCATTTCAGTACCTTAATCAAATATTTCACTTGATAGATCAACAAAAACAAGCGTTGTTAAATATTATTTGTATCGGAATCATGTGTCTGGGTGGGATTTCGAATAAATTTTGTAAATCATTAGGCAAAACATTTCTATGGTGATAGAAGTTTAGTAGTACGTAAAAGATATAAAAGCTATAAAATTTTTTTCTCTCCCTCTAATATGTGACAGTTCTATGTACCTATCTATAAAAATATTTATATATTAGTAGAATATATTATTAGGTAAGTTATTTATTTTTGTAATAATTTAAATAAACGTTTTATAATAAGGTAATCTCATTAAATTAATTAAAAA
>DWQK01000908.1:0-17805 GCA_018231225.1 Noctuana stator
AGAGCGGGAAAATGTAAAGGCTAACCTATGATGTCAAATAAATATTTTGAAAGTTATTTGTTTAAATTGGCCATCCCCAACCCACTTTAATACTCCGCCTCCCCTGCATACGCACGTGCAAGATTATCCACCAATTCCAGGAAACCCTGTATATGTGTGTGCAAGAATATTAAATAGATAAAAAAATTAAAACCAACCTTTTCGTGTTGTCGGTTTTCATTTTGGCCTAAAACAACTCTTTATTCTTCGCTTTTACAATATTCTCTCGAATTGCAACCATTCTCGCCATTAAAATTCGCGGTCAGGAGCCACTGAAAATACGAGCGGTTCGTGCTCAAATTGCAATAAACAATTTCAATCGTCACTGCAATACAGCGCCATAGTTGGGGGCTTATTACGCGGAACGGGAATGCTCATGGTAACAGAGTGAGAATATTATTCAACTAAATAATAATGTTGGATCCTGATTCTCAGAATACAATATTGACTCTGTTTGCAGTGTAGTGTGTATGTAGTGTCGGTTCTCACAAGCGATTTTCTAGCGCGTTCGCAGCGTTTTTAGTGTAGCGTCGGCCAAACGTCCATCTAATGTAAGGTGAAAGTGTGACTCGAAGAGGTAGGCATACTATAGAGAAAATCTTATGTGTACCGACTTGACTACGGCGACAAATCAAAAGGAAGTGTTTGGACTTCCTCTGAATTTTCACCAGGTGCGACAAGTTTGACAGGTGGCTATGTCACTTGGGTGACCGGTAGTCATCACGATGTTTTCCTTTACTGACATGACATTTAAGTTTTTAAAACGCACATAACTTTAACTGGTCCTTGGTGGATTCTACTGGGATTTAAACATTGGGATTCGAGGAACAGCTCTCGAATTGGAGTTCTAATTCTTAACCACTGGGCTATCAGGTAATTTTGTCATTATTTTCAAATTTTAAGTTGTTTACAGCAACTGATATTACAAATTAAAACATTCTGGGTTATTAAATAACACACTTAATTCCTGATACTGAAAACTATAGCTACTTTTGGCTTACAATCAATTCATGTTATTTGCCAACTAAAGAATGGGCGGTGCGGTGCAAACAGCTGAACGCAGAGATAATTAACAGTCGCTCAGCAATACTTGTTTTGCGATTTATAAATGCTTGTTCAGATGAAAGCCTTTTATTGCGACTCGTATGTTTACTACAAAAGAATAAATTAGGAGGATATACTGTTAAACAGGAGTTAATATTATTAGGGTGCACAGAGGGATCGAGACCATATCCAAAGTTGACTAGGAGAGAATGCTATGTCGTCGCGTTAGTACTTTATTTGTTCAATATACCATGAGTAAAATTTTACAAGAGAACGTTTTTTCTTTAGAAAAAATTGGTTACGATGCCACGGTACAGATAAAATTAAAAACATGTATTCCGGATTTTTTAAAGTAAAATATTATGTATTAAATGTTTTACAAATCGATGTGAAATTATAGCGCACATCTTTCTGTTACAAGAACAAATAAGCACTAAGACGACGACATAGCATTAAGGTAAGCCTTTGTAACCATTAGCTTAAGGTGACATTTACGAATAAATAAAGAGAAAGAGCCAGGAATAAAGTCGCATGGAGGTGCCATAATCCTTTTGGTTTACGTGATGATTTCGACTATTCAACTCCCATCGCAAGGCACGTCAAGGAACTCCTAATAATAGATTGATTTGTTATCAACTGATGTCTATTATTTGCTGTATTAAAGGAATAATAAATGAAGAAACACGGAGCCTTATCTTTTCTGCAACATAACGTAAGCCGTCATTACACTTGTGGGTACGAACGCGCCAAATTCCACGATTACATTTGTCAACTCGACGGGTAACCAATGTGTGGTAGGTATTTAGAATATACATACGAGTGCAATTTGAACTTTATGTTTGAATTCATAAGAACTGCTTTTCATTGAAAGCAGGCATTAGGAAGATTTAAGTAATATTTGAGAACGTAGTATCATTAACCCATTATTTTACCACTAAAAGGCGTGTGGCTCCTCAGTGATGTGAGAAGGGCTTAGGCCTATTCTTTTCTACCCTTTACCTGTCCCTATTGCCAAGTACTTATCTTGTAATGACTTGAAATTCCAGAACAATTAGCATCAAATCTAGTTCATTTCATAGCTGTGGTCAACTCGTTGGCACATAGCGGAACTGACGGGCAAGTCGTTCGACAAGTTTTGATGCGCATTTTAAAGTAGATAATATATTAAACAGGCCAGAACAAGATCAAATGGTTACATTTTAAAGATTTTAGTCTGCAGTGCACCAGTTGCGTGTTGGTCTTTGTTTGGTGTAGCTTTCAGTGCGTATAGATTTGTTTTTAGTTTTGTTGTCAGATTACCAACATTGCGAGTAACTGCGTTGCGTGTAACACATTAAATCTGTCTCGCACTTGCCTGGTTTTCAAGTCTGTCTTATATTATTAAGTTTCAAGATTAGATGGCAAACACACTTCATTTGCAGGGACCGTCTTAGTCCTCGTGAACAGCATCACTTCCACATATAATCCGATGAGATTTCTCTCCTATTTGAGAGTAGACATGGTTCGTCATAGGTTACAATGACTTTACATCAAGTGGCCTGCATGCTCGTTTCCTACTCATATAACGTACCTTGTTAAGCGAACAAAAAAATTATTTAGCTTCGATTAATAGATTTATTCAATTTACAAATAAGGAATAACTTTCTTTAACCACACCCCCATTTCAGTTCTTGATCGGACAAGTGAGTAATGGAAAACTCAAACCAATGCACTCACAGTTAGCGTACACATGTTAATTGCCAAGCAACTGTCCACTGTTAACGAATAGTGGACCAGTCAAAAAAAGTCGCCCGTCTATACGTGCATATTGATAGTTCATTTTGTGCTTCGTGTGTTGTGATAAACAATCAGTATGAAGTGGAACGCAGTATTACTTGCTCTGTAAGTACCTTTTTTGTAAACCTTTAAAAGGTATTTACTTACCTGGACATCATGGGAGTGACATTAAGTTTTATAAAAAAAAAATAGTAAAAGTCAAAAATTTTTATTCGTGGACGAACGTCAAATAATACGGTACATCGGCTTTAGGCGCCCTTTAGGCTAAGGCAGGCCAAGAGAAAAAGCCGGCGGAAAAAATTCTTGGATAATAACGCTTCACACTTACAACCCCACACTAGGATTCCGTGTCGGGGGTCCCATGGACACACACATAGACAACACAAACACCCAGAACCAGAACTGAAATATAAATTCATCTCTATTTAGTGTAAACTGGAACTTTTACGTATTAGTAAACTTGTTCTCATTTCTTCTAGACTCGTCATACTAACAAGATCGTTCAGCAGAGGTGATATACAGAAGAGAGGCCTGATTTTTCCTCCGACTAGTTTATACGGCGTAAGTGACAACGTATTTTATTTTAGGTACTCTAATAAATCTTCAATTAAAATTAAAGAATTAAGGGCAGTTTTCTTCCCGCGTTTCCTGATACCTGGATTAGTGGGAGGGTTTCTAAGCCTAAAATACTCTAGGCGAGACACTAGAGACACTTTGTTTGAGTCAACCATTTCAGTCCTCATGAGTATCAATGCCTTCACGTATGATCTCAAATAAGATTTATCTCCTCTTAGATGTTGAACGTGGATTGCTATGGGTTGCAGTAACTGCTTAACATCACGGGCCTTATTCGCTATGTTATTAAAAATACGTGACGAGGCGCGTTTTGATATGTTCGTAAAATTGCAGTGAAATGGTATTTTTGCAATGTCAAATTTTTAAACGCGGTACGGTCTTCAAGCTCTTTGTCTACTCGTAAAAGATAAAAGAAACGTTATAATTAGCTCATAAATCGACTTTTTTTTATATGTTAACAGTAGTCGCCTCATGTCATGTTCATTACTCTTTACTTCGCGCGCTCATACTGCGTTATATGTAACTACCCTCTTACACCGGTGTTTTAAAGCAATATTATGGTTTGTACAAATAACGTCTGAACTATAGTGTTTGCCTTGAAATATGACGAGATAATATTGTATGTTATTAAACCTATCTATTACTTTGATTAAGCTATGCTTAACGGCAAACTACATACTTATTGTTCATAATTAGTTTCCCTATTAGTGAACTGTAAATTCTTTTGAGAAATCTATAACCATAACCATAGGTAAGTATAAATCTATAGTTATAAGAAATCGGACTAAGATACAAGTAATTTAAGCACACTTTTAACGTTGCATTTCAGACATTCATTGCGATTGCTGTGCCTCTGGACATACCTGATAAAAACGTCTTCGTTTCCTATAACTTCGAGTCCAACTACAGCGTCATCAATAACATTACCGAAATAGACGAAGTAATCTTTCCAAATTTACCGGTAAGTTTAGATAATTGTTTACCTGCAACCTTGTTCATCACCACAACTGGGGAAGGCCCGGAGCATAATCCACCACGCCGTGAAAAGTATTTTCAATTCCCAAACATCTATTTATAATTTGTTTGCTGAATAATATTTATAAAGATGTTCAACATAATTATATACACCTTTATATCCTAAAGAAATGAGTATGATTATGCGTATAAAAATAATAACGCTTCACACTCACAGCCCCACACTAGAATTCCCTTTGTCGCGAGTGCCATAGACACAAAGACAAATACACAAACACCCAGACCGGGAACAGAAATCTAAATTCATAATTTAAATTTCTACCCCGCCGGGGATCGAACCCGAGACCCTTCAAATGGTGGACTGGCGTGGTAACCACTACACCACAAGGGTCGTATAAACACGGGTATAAACACATATTAAAAAATCTTATTAATTAATTTAGGTAAGTATGTAAATAATACTTCAGAAATCTACCGACAAATTGAAGAGGGAAGCGTAAAGATTTATGTAGTAATCACGACCCTCCTTCAGGAACCTACAGGAGAGATTACACGTGTAATGAATGAACTCCATTCCTCCTAGATAATAATTTATAACAAACCCTCAGTCCGTGTGCCTTCAACCCTTGTCCCACTGATGAGCATGGGTCTCTCCCCACAAGCGGGGCAGGCATGGACAATACTCCGCCACGATGCTCCAATGCGGATTGGTGGAGATACCCGTCCAACCCGTTTAGGACGTTGTCAAACCGCCTAAGGGCTTCCGACTAGGTTAAACGATTGTTATCTATCGATAACAACCGGGACCGACGGCTTCACGTGCCCTCCTAAGCTTGGAAGCGCGGTAAAATTTGCCAGTAGCGGTAATCCATCCGAGTACCAGCCGCGCCCGACGTTGTCGCTTGCAATCTACACTATCAGCGGGTCTATGCGCGCTTCTCATTAAATTTCCTTTCATACCCTGTAAAACCTTGATATCAAAATATTTTAGCCTTCATTCATAAGACCGAGGGATTGGAATTCATATTAAAATTTAATGATTATTTCATACGACACTGAACTATCTCATTACGCTAATTATTTGATTCGTGCAAATAATTTTTAATGAGACGCAGTTCGTTCAGGCACGTAACAATGGCGGCACTTACGTGAGATGCTTCGAAATAATTATGAAGCAAATTAAATGAGATTAATACTGCGCCCTATTTATGTGTTTCGAACGATATTCATTCAAAGGATATTAAAATTACCTACATTATTAAATAAGTCATTATTTATTACGAGAAGTAATATAGATATATTTAAGATAACTTAAATGGGTTAGGTTATATAGAGTGGAGTAGATTATATAGAGTGTTAGATTATATAGAGTTTATATATGCCCATGCCATGGCACCCACGATGGCACCAGGGAATCCTAGTGTGGGGCCTGTGAGTGTGAAGCGTTATTTATTTATTTATTTAATGCGCTTTTTTTACTCAACTTTTTTTACTAAACTCATTACAGCATTTCCTTATTATAACTCTAACTCTCTTTCTATAATTGTCACTATTGTACTGTTGTGAACGATTTATTTATTTCGAATTTCGAAACCAAATAAATGAATAACCTTTTAAAATTTCCAGATAATTTCATCCCGCCACAGTCGAAGTATAACGAGGGAGTTGGCTTACACGGTGCTGGAGACCAGATTTAAAGAGTAAGTTTAAAGGATTATAAGTCACAAAACTTGGGTTTAAACTTTAGATGTTCGTTCAAAGTTAACCGCAAATTTGTAGAGCATTACATGCCGCGAGCTGGTCAACTAGAAGGGAATTGTTAAATTTTAACCGAGCACTTGTTTGAGTAGGATTTAAAGTATGCTTGCTTTATATCCTTTAAAACACCTACAATTAAATTTAATAATTAGTTTTCGACTAGTAGATCGAGTAATAGTTTCGAGTAGTCGAATACCTAAGCACAATCATGTCGGATGTTGTTAAACCGCCCAAAGAGCCTCCGACCAGGTTTAACGACTTCTATTTATCGATAACAACCGAGACCGCTTAACATGCCCTTCAAAGCACGGAAACGCGCATGAATTTTGCCATTAGCGGTCACCCATCCGAGTACCGATCGCGCCCGAGGTTGCCTAACAGTGATATCGCTCGCGATCCACTTTACCAGCGTGGATACACACGCTTCAGCGCTCAATATTTTCTTACAAAGATATTTTTCTCATTACAGGAATGGTATGAACGGTAAAGAGTGTATGCTGCGCAATATTTGTGAAGCGGCGGAGACCCCGCTGCATCACAACGGCCTGTTGGGACACATCTTGCATATTATATTTACGTAAGTACTTCCTGAAGTTTAAAGTGGAAAACGTCTCTTTCTAAACAGATATGTATCTATGTAGTTGACTTAAAATAACGTTGCGGTTTTATCTCCTTCAAGCCATGTACCAAGTCTCATTAACCTTATAGATAGTAGAAAAATTCAAGAACCAATCTATTACACCCAACTTGAGTACCGAAATTTTTGAGACATATTTGAAAGTTTGAAATCTGTTATAATATGTACTAGGTATAATTTATGTAGGTATAATTTTAATATTATTTCAGGCCTTCAGCTTCCAAGGAGGAGGGCTTAGATGAGTTGTACTACGAAGCAGAGGCAGACGGACACAGGGGTGACTGCGACAAATACATGGATTTGTGTCCGTTTAGCTTATTCGATCTCATTACAAGATTAGTAGAAATTAGACATTAAATAATGAATTTTCGTGCTGTTTTTTTTATAATGCACAAAGGTTTAACTAAAATTCTACAAGTCACTAAGGGCTAAAGGTATGACAAAATAAAAAAAATACTCATACTAATACCAACTAAACATTTTTATTTCTGTATTGTTACGTAATATGATGCACATAGTGGAACGAATTATATCCTAATTATCGCTTACAAAACGTTCAAAAGAACTGAATTTCACAGCCTGCGCCTTAAATTAGGAATTAATTTTACAAGTTTACAGTTTTTATTGGAATATTAAGTGTAGAACTAATTATCTCTACTAAGAATAGTTATTATAGTAGTGTAGTAAAGTTACAATTTTACTTATATTGTGCACGTTGATTGACAGAAATTTATCCTAGCTTTGATCTGTTAAGTGCAGTAGATCTGTAAGTAAAAGTTGTGTTGAACTTGACCTGTTTTAATAGAAAATCTACCATCCTGAATAAGGAGGCCTTTACAATTATTTACTTATTCTACGTTAAAATATTGATATAGAGTAGAGATTTGGAGCCGCCTAACTCAGAATATAACCGACCAATAAATCTATTAGATTTAATTATAGACCACCTGATCAATTATAATATTACACATAAAACATTTATTGCTTACGTGCCCCAGTGATTGTTTATAACGTCCACAGATGCTTTAAAAGCTCCTGAACTTGGAATAAACCTACTGATATAGCAGTATCGCTTTGTCTTATATATAGAATAATTTTACATAGGTACTTAGTTAAAATCCTTTCTGTCCATACTAATGAGAAACAATTTTTTTCTTTCTATAATACCTACCATAACAAAACAATCTACAATATTAATTATATTCCAACATACCTACTCCCAATTTATTCACAACATCACCCAATGATTACTTGCATAACAGTTCCTGTTACATCTAATGAATTATGCCAATAGTTTCAATATCCTTTGGGTACATAAAATTGTTCTTCCTCATAGGAATGGAAGATATCTCCTGATCCACAGGAACCCGAGTGTCGTACAACGAGGGTGATTGGAATATGATGCCGAAGGTCCCCACGAAGCAGGCGATGGTGAACAGCCAGAGGAAGAACCTATCCAACACCATAGACATGAACTTCCAATCTTCAACCACCTGCAGAAAAATAAATGTCTTTAATACAAATACTATTAAAAACATACTGATCCTGAATCAGTTACTTCGAAGCTAAAGGGTATTTCCGCCAAAAAATGTAATGTTCAACATTTATTTAGTTATTTAACAATATTTGGTGAAGACCAACGGTAAAAACCTTTGATAGTATAAAGCAGGGGTGGGAAACCGGTCGATCGCGTCCATTACTCCAGTCGATCGTGGCAAGGCAAAAAAATCGCTTTAGAGATTTCAAAAACATTGAGAAATTGGTTCAATTCATCAGTTATTAAATCCGTTTCATGTTTCCATTGATCATAGTGATATCTATGAATTGGCTACAAAATTCCCAGATATATTTCAAATGGAGCACATTTCATTTCGTTTCGTTAGTAAACAGTAGATCTTATGTCTAATCAAGTTGGCTACCCCTGGTATAAAGACACTACCGAAGTTACGTAGTGAAGATCGTAATTAGTAATGGATACTATAAAAACCATTTAGTAAGTACAGTCTCTAAGTGTTTTCTTTACAGTAGCTTCTGTTTTAGTCTGGTAAAGACTGATTTGGTAAGAACTTTTGTTAAACCTACCAGTTTTTTTTGTTAAACGTAAAAATTACCTACAATTACCTACAAAAAGCTAACTCTTTCTTTACAAAAATCCAGGCAATTTTCACCGTCATCCTCTTACGAAGCCCCAAATATTATACAAAACAAACAAAGCCAATCGGTTGAAGACCAGCCATCTAGTTAATTTATTACACCGTGAGCAAGTTAACGATAGGCGAACAAAAATTGTATTACAAAATAATGCACATAATAATAATTACTGAGAATCTTTAGAATATGTATCAGACTAAAGCTTTATTTGATACAGAATAATGTAACTACATGATTTTAAAGAAGTATCGAGAGTTTTTTTTTTGTAACCTTTTTTCTCCCGTCGAACCATTGTCGAAAAGGCGCCTAAAGCCGATAAGCTAAATTGATGATGTTAGGTACATACTGTTATTATTGTTCGTAATAGTGAAGGTCAAAATTGAATTTGAATTGCATTAAATTTCATTTTTTTTGTACAACCAGGGAGAAAACACAAATATATAAACAAACATAAAACACACACATCTTAAAGTTTCTTACAAAAATATAAAATAATATTCGGCCCAACCCTTTATTCGTCTGTCGTGTAAAGTAAAGCAAGGATCTATCTACTTTCTCTCTCATAGCGGTAATTTAAAAGTTCTTAAGAGGATCCTATCCAATTATGCAAAGAAGCCTATTCGACAAGCTGGCTTGTTTACTTGTTTTGAACAAGCTTTAATTGAACCCGTTGGGGGACAATAAAAACTTTTTTCATGGCTTGGATGTCACAACAAAAGGAAATTCTTTTTAAATCCGTTAGTAGGCATTATGCTACAAAAATTGACGAGAAAGTGAACTAAAGTCCTTATTGAATTTTGTTTATCTGCAACGAATAATTCATTGTAAAAAGTCAACATTTTTTAATAGTTTGAATTCAATGCATGAAACTGAGTTTTTTCAATGGGGAAAGTGCGAAAAGGTACAGTATGCAGAACACAAATATAATACACGAATACAATAATACGATATTGCACCAATAAACTCGATCAGATATTCAATAGATGTCAAAACCTTATGTTGTTCCAAATGTTATGTTAAGACGCTTTTCTAACGTAATTCATATTGCAAAGTAATATTTTTTGTTTTGTTTGGCTTCAACCTCTTGGCTTCAACCCTTTTTATGTCCCACTGCTGGGCACGGGTCTCTCTCCACAACCGGGGAAGGCCTGGATCATACTCCACCACGCTGCTCCAATGCGGATTGGTGGAGTTGTTTTATTTACCTAATACCTCGGTTGATTTGTTTACCTAATAATATTTTCACATAATTCTTTCTAGCGACATTATTACCTACTGCATTGTTTTTTTAATAAATAAATAACGCTTTACACTCACGACCCCACAGTAGGATTCCCTATGTCGTAGGTGCCATGGACGCATACAGAGACAATTACTCAAACACCCACAACTCCCGGAACAACATAACTATTTCACCATTTAAATTGCTGCCCTGCTAATCGAATCCAGGACCCTTCATGGTGGACCGGCATGGTAACCACTACACCGTACGTGTTGTAATTTTTTCACGGGTTTGCTGGTAAAAACTCAAGACTCCCGCGGACGCGCTTGTATCCCACAGGCTCTTAGGTAACAAAGGGTTTTTTTTATCATTTCCTCAACGTCCCGGTCAGCGAGTAATTGTAGGAAGCGTATTACTGAACCATTTCCTGTTTGAGATTGCACGGGGATGATAAAGTCACAGAGCGGACATTGACTAATTCACTTTCCCTTTGTCCCTGTCTGTTTCATTGTATTTACTTAATTTCATTATAAAATAAATGTATAATGAAGAAAGAGAAATATCTACAAAGGAGGAAATATCTTTATTGTCACGAAGCTACGTACACCAAAGTGCAACGTTAATCGGAACTTTGCAACCCTCCCCCCTTCCCTCACCTCTCTTCATGGATATCTATTCAATCATAATTTCTTCCATCATTCGTTCATACTCCTATAAACTGCTTAACAATACATCTTCTCTGCAGCCAGCGTTCAATCGTACTTCTCTGACCAAATACAAACTTGAGACTCTGATTGACAAGACTTGATTCTCAAATACGAACTTGTGACAAGAGTTGCAGGTTGGTTATGAGGGTATCTAATGGTGGTGCCTCTTCGGACGAACTATTTACGTTCTACCAGCTATTCCAATATCTCATACTATACAATACCTAATTACTTTTTGGATTTGTACCTGGATTTTTGGTTATTAAGACTTTGGCCAAAGATAGCCGATTAATCGTCTTCAGATTCAGTTTCGATCGACCTTCGATCCAACACTACCTTCGACTAAATCAAATCAAGTCATGACAAAGCAGAAGGAAATTTGAATTAACATACACAAATAATTGCGGCATACAACTCGTAATTGAATAAATTATTCTCATTTAATTAATTCATCAATTATATTCGTGTCAACGCATTTCGGATTATTTAACAAACAATCAACGTTGGGGTTACAAGCAATAATCGAAATTATAATTTATGTTTTAAAACTATTTGTAGTGTAAATTTTGACTGTAATTGAAAATCTATTTTAATAGGTTTTAAGGGTTAGATCCGTCATTAAAACGTTGGCAAAAAAGATAATCCTATCTATTAATACTCTAAACGCGAAAGTTTCTAAGTATGGATGGTTGGATGTTTGTTACTCTTTCACGTAAAAACTACTGAATGGAGCTTATTCATCAGAATAACACACACTACAATTTACAAAGATATTGTGTGAAGTGCTCGAAATACTAATCCTGCGCAGACGAAGTCGCGGGCATCAGCTAGTCTTATATATCGGACGACCCATGTGGTGCTTATCACTAGTAGATTACAGACATGCTGATCTACCATTCAAAGAGTTCCAGGTTCGATTCCCAGCAAAGCAGAAGTTTAAATGATGAATTCAAATTTATGTTCATGGTCTGGGTGTTTGAGTGTTTCCAATAGGTACATAATATATGACACAGGGAATCCTAGTGTCAAACTATGTGGGTAAGGCGTTATATTTCTCCTGAGTTAACTATTTTTTAGGGTCAAATAAAGTTTACTTTAAAATCTCATTAAGCCAACCAATTTGAAGTCCCATTAATTAAAAATGTGAGTTGTCCAAATGTTTGAGTACAGTTGCAATATTTACACAAAGGCTACTAACTCTCGGTGCAATTTGGAAAACTAATTACCGACAACACGAGCTGTTTAGACTCGTTTCATTACATTAATGAAGTTCGGGATTACAAACATAGCTCAACTTTTAAGCTTATTGTTTGGCATCCAATTCAACAGCTGTTAATAAGCATTCACATCAGCCATATGCCTATACTTGTAGGTATATTATGTGTAAAAAAATCCTTTATTTTAATCACAAGTGCAGTATTTAGAATTTGATAATAATATAGTTTACAAATCTTATTTATTTTAAATCGCAATCTTTCGATACCTTTTTAAGCACCCTCATGTGTTACAAATTAAAAAAAATTAATAGAACTGTAATCGTTGCAGAACATTCGCTAATAGAGGGCGCTACAGGTCCCTGAATTTATTTAAATTAGTTAAATGAAACTCCTGTTAAATAAGAAAGTTTTGTATGTGTATATACATTATGTGTGTAATGGGATTTTCATAAACCGCTCTTTGGAATATTTATAAGAACTAAAACATTTCATTCGTATATTTTTGCTACCACCGTCAAAAGTGACCTAAAGCTGACAGATCGCAAATCGACGATATTCTCAACGGGAACGTGTGCTCTCAATTCTAGAGATAGCACTTCGTTTGCCTGCATCTGCGCTGTTTGACTCACTTTGCGCTGAACTCGCCCACAATGCAAATTCACTCGCGGTTCGTTTGCCTCAACTGCACTCTTTGAGCTTTCACCTCGCATTGCAACGCTCAACAAATCTAGCGGTTGCTCTATTGGAATTTGAAGCGCTTTATGTGTTTCAGTTTCAGACATACGAGTGAATAGAACAGAGTGCTCGTTGTTGTTTGTTGAACGAATAGTGAAAGATTTCTAAAACATGGTCAAGAAAAAACTGACAAACTAAACATTTGTTGTATTAAGCTCAGCTAATGTTTGCCTCATATTATATTGAGAATTCACACTGAATTAGGACATAGGTTCTTCATGAAAGGCATTAAAAGAATTCTTAAATGCTGTTAATGGAAGGGCGGCCCCTCTGGTGTCTCGTTCATAAACGGTTTATAGGTAACCACAAATATATATATACTCGTATAATTAGGTGTCCCATATGTCTATTTATCATTCGTTTGCCTATAATAATGCCTGATAAGATGGAACCCATTAGCAGTATTATTGAAATACGCGTACACTTTTTACGTTTTTCTTTTCTTCAATTTTATACTGGACAGATTACCCATTTCGCTTGTAAAATATATAAAACAACAACATTAACATCACTTGATCGTTTACGCTCTAAATATTTCGATATTCGCACCGCTTCGCTCACTAACTGCACTCTGTACGCCGAGTTTGGCTCGACTTACGTTTTCAGCGCTAATACAGTAATTGAGTACAATTTGAAGGCTGTGATACGAATCAAAAACGATTTCAAGAGAGTAGTTTTTTACTAACAGGTAGTACTTAACTTAACTCGAATATTAGTAAACTGAAGAATATGTTCAATATTACAGTAACCAAATAAAGCACCAGTTGCCGGTTATTGAACAAGATATTTAATTCAATTTAATTTAATTCATGCGGAGTTATGTTTGGGACATTTCACGGATAGAACTCACAAAATCTCTTCATTAAGCATTCAAAAACTTTCAGCCCTGTTGTGCAAATTAATTCTGTGGGGAGTACGTAAAACTGTAGAAAAAATTTGCTAAAATACTTCCAAAATTACACATAGACCGTGTTCCAAAAATGTTTCTGAATCTCTGTGTTGAATGTCGGAAAAGGATTCGTTTAGTAGGTAACTAAATAATTTTATTTTTCAAATGATATAATCCACAAAATGAACACTTTATACTCATAATTACTCACTTACACATCTGTTAAATTAATGAAAGGCATGTGCCTATGTATATAATTGCTTAGATTATTTTGAATCTTCTGAAAATGTGTAGAATCGAATTTGAATTTCTATATTATTATCACGCCCGCTGTAACACGCAGCGTGGCCAAAACACATTTCTCTAACCTATTAAATTTTCTGGCAAACAAAACAAAAACTCTTCAATCTTAAACCCACGTACATTTTACGCGTCCGTCGAAAACATTAAGAGAAAAACAAATAGACGTGCCCAGTAATCAAGTTTCCATTTCGCACAGTTCCCAAAAACGATGAAAACCGAGTAAACGTAGGCGTTTGTCATTTTTCACCATTTTATTTTCAAAGGACGGATCTCGAGTGCATTTCTTGCAATAGGTACTTGTGAAACCAGTATGAGGTTGAGACGAGCTTTCATTCGTAACGACACGACATGTCGCCATGTACCTATACATCAACTAGTAAGGATACAGAAAAGAGCTATAAAATGTATACTTCATAATCAAACTATAAACAACTATTTAATTCTCTTTAACTATCATAACATAATGCCTAACACTGATTATGCGCTAGTTACAGCTGACTAAATGAATTTTTTATTTTATAAACTTATGTCTGCGACTTTGTCCGCTTGAATTTCATAATTAATTATCCTATGGTACAAACTTTGCCCACGTTTCTCACCACCTTAGGCGTAGAATTTCAAAAAATCCTTCCTTATCGGATCAGATCTCTACTCAAGTACACACACCTTATACCTATACTATACCTACATACATTATACCTAATTAATATAATTAAGAAAAGATTGTTAAGCCTTGAAGATATAGCAGTTTTCGTTCCGCTCCGGTTTCCTACACAACTATAACATGTTGAAGCCAATTCAAAGACGTCACCTCAAAAAATATCACTCCTATAAGCTCACGACAAATCTTCGTCGATAGTATTAAATGGTGGGTTCTGAATCGAAATTCAATATCCGGACCTCAGCGAGACGGGTGCTGATCTCATAATGGTTTTGCAGATATTGGGCGACACTAATAAAAAGTTTGTGGGCGTCATCGCGTAATGGCGAATCCAATGCGGGTCCGAGATTCGTTCTGAATAGTTCGTTATAAAAATTTCATTTTTATTGCAGTAGTCTATAAAGATTTCACTGCGCTCAACTTATGTGTTTACCATTTCTGTAATAATCTGTATATATAAATGAAATTGGAGTGTCTGTTTGTAATATTAAAATACCCGCTTTTTACTAAATGCATATATACACGGTATACACACGGTATATACACGGTACATTTTATACCAAGATAACATTTTTTACCATTTTTGTCTATTTGTTTGTCTGTTTGTTCCGGCTAATCTCTGGAACGACTGGACCGATTTTGAGAGGACTTTTACTGGCAAATAGCTCATCATATAGCTGATATATAGCTATAGCTCAACGTGCCAAAGAACGGGCTAAATTTGGAGTGTCTTTGCGGGAAGCGAAACGACAATTACGCTAAGACAATAAGTTAGTTATCTTATTAATTCATTGATGCATTTTTTAAAAACGCGATCTAAGATTGAAAGAATGTTTGAAATTAAGTAGTAGTACCTTTAGGTTTTTAATACATACATTTTGACGGTCATAAAGATAAAAGTTACGTATCTGTGCCATTGTAACGTTGAGTGTGTTTACATTTAAGTTAATATATGCTTAAAAAGTCAATTTAAATTATTTTGAATGCGCCATTTTATATTGATACGTGAGCGAAACATGTTTTTAATGTACTGGCACATGAGACATGACAAAAGTTACTGGTCTTGTATGGGGAGCACGCTCTTTTAATCATTTTGCTATGAAAGAATAATATATAGGTATAGGTACACAATTTAAATGAGTTATTATTTTATTACGGCGCCTCGTTTGTTCAGGGAACGCCTTATTTATTTTGTTCCGACCTAAAATAAAAAGGAAGAAGCAGAGTTCATCGTACCTGCTCTCCTTAAAACCAACACAGAAACGTATTATTATTCAGAACACGTTTTTACGTCTTCCAGATAACCGCAGTTCATTTTTGAAACGGCGATGTAAATAGCACCCCGGAGCGAATAAATTTTAAAACCATCTAGCCGGATTAACCCACTCCACTAACCGGAATTGGATTTATCTATGGCGGGGTTTTTTTTTTTTTC
Source organism: Noctuana stator (assembly GCA_018231225.1). Taxonomy (NCBI): domain Eukaryota; kingdom Metazoa; phylum Arthropoda; class Insecta; order Lepidoptera; family Hesperiidae; genus Noctuana; species Noctuana stator. The sequence goes on from DWQK01000908.1 coordinate 16,126, forward strand.
AAATTTTAACCGGATTCCAATTTCCATTTCGTTTTAGAGCCTTTTATTTTATTAATCCCCCTTAAGTAGGATTTGTATTATCATATTTATTGGATTCAGTGGAAATGTTCCTGGGAAGTATTATTTCTTGTGAAAAGCTATGTTCAAAGAACTTTTATACTAGGCTTAAACTAAAATTTGTTCATCATATTATAGCTGTAACACCAATGAAGTCATCATAAATTTTTTTTATTATTTCTCATTTATTTTACACGTGTCACCAAACTTTGTGGAAATAACACAATTCCATCGACTTTGGACTCGTTTTATTGTACCCAGAGTCTGACGATGGAGCAGGAAGGTGCCTTTTATATAGCGACGGAAATCCATCGAAAATTTTTATTCGACGTACCTCATTCATTTTAATTTTATTTAATGTCCGGAACAATATTGTAAGAACAATGAAATAAAATGTAAAACTTGCACTAGCAACGGTAACTGAACATCTTAAGGCTGTAAATAAAAAATGTACTAAAGCATTCTAGGTAGAGTTTTATTTTATAACATTAAAAGTTTATGTTCTGTGAGTTTACGCCAAGACCCAGCACGTGAGCGCAGTTTGTTCTTATCAAGCGTTGTCTCGGCTTTATAGGATTTGTACCGCACGATCCTTTCACATAATTCAGAAATAAAACTTTTTTGGTTTTGGGAAAATTATGTTTATCGTTGTTTACAGCTTTCAGTTTACTCTCCTTCGGTTAATATCCAAAATCGGGATCAAAGTGACCTTACAAAAATACAAACGGGGTTTTTTAACGCAATCCTGGCATTTTCAGTTACATCTCGATGTTTTTCAGACAGAAAAATAGCTCGAAACGTAACAAAAAAAAAACGCGCAAAGAAATCTTCTTAACCAGAATTTTAGTGGACATCGCCTTCTTAACAGACTCTGCCTATGTTTTATCGATAACCCGCCACGATTTCAATGTTCCGAACCATTTTTAGATACTGTATTAATCTTCATTCATCGATATTCCGGCCACAGCTCTCAGGCTGCCGAGATCTGCGCCCATCAATATTTCCAATGGCAATGATCTGAAGGTTTGAAAATGGCCGATCGCTTTGTTCGCCGTTTCCGCGCCTGTATTAATGGCCGATCCCCTTATCGTAACTGGCAGGCTGGAATCCGAAATAGCTGAAGTGCTCTTATTCCCTGATAAATAAGTAGAATTGGTCCTTGTCAGAAGTGTTAGATCACTTTTGAAACATAAGACATTTCTCTTCTCATCGACTTCGATGTGTAACTGATACAAGAATTAACTAGATTCAGAGATTCCGTGTAAATTATTGCTCAAACATCTCTCATCCATCCATTATCAATTTGGAAATCCACTCGGTAGAATAATCCTAATTGAATGGTTGACCGCAGTCTCTGATAAATCAGTTTCACGTGTCGGAGAACTACCAACTACTATTTTTGTTTTTTCACAGTCGTCATTTATTTCCATGACTCATTCAAATGATTTCTTTTCCATGACTTATGGATTCTCAGAAACGATTCTTCATGACGATCTATTTCACCTATCTTCTGTCATCTATGTATAATTTAAAGTCTAACAATAATTAATTTATAATGTAGGAATTTACCACGGTAAGTTCCATTAACCTTTGTCCTTTCCATCAAATGCTATAAAAACTTTT
>DWQK01000909.1:0-17801 GCA_018231225.1 Noctuana stator
GTGCGATCATTTGTAGCGCGGGCTTAGGGCTAAATGGTTCCTCGGGGTCATGGAATGGATTTGTTTTTTATTGTCTGTTTGAGGTTAGTGACAAACAGGGATTAGTTCAGTTCTTGCGTTATTTGTGTAACGGTTTTTGGGATTACTTGACGGAAAGTCGGAAAGAATTATTTAGTCGATTCTATTGGTAGCAAAGGTTATATAAGAAAGCCTATATGTTCCTGGATCTGTGTTCCTGAATCTTTCTTATAATAAAATAATTTATAATATTTATGAAAACTCGTAAAAACTGACTTCAAAGTTAGTGCACATACTTTAATTTAAGACTTGTGGTTTTCTCAAGAATGACATTGCCAAAACTGGACTAAATTAAAATGGTACCAAACGGGAAGCATTAGCTTTCAAATAAAAAGGGAATTATCCAAAACGGTTGACACAGTCGAAAGTTATGGGGTAACAAATAAAAAAGTACAATCCTTTTTTTTTTTGAAATCGGTTGAAAAGTAATTGCACACGTGAACAATTGTAATGCGATGATTTGGAAATTAGCCTAATTTGTAACATTTACGTGACAAATTATAATAATTTGCAGTAGATGCGACGTTAACGACTATCATGGCTAATATTGAATGGCAATATTTATTTAATACTGTGCATACATTAAACACTCGCTGCAAACACTAGTAAAATGGTTTAATATTAATATCAGGGCTGTGGTCGAATAAATTAAACGAACTCACCGCATACGGTCACGGACGGAAAGCAAGGCATAGAGTATTTCAGTAGCGGTTAACAAAAATTGATTCAACTTAAACGTTCAATCAAAAATACAGACGAAAAATTGATAGACTAGTAAATTAAAGTACTTTGTCAGAACGCTTTGTCTAAATTTTCTAATAAACTATAGGTATAATTATAAGCAATTCAAAATATTATGATCATACATTTTAAAGAGTTCCAAAATAAGACTAAAATCCATCTTAAGTGCGGGTACTTCAATACTGTGGTTCGAACTTAAGATGAATCTAAATCTTGGGTTCTGTTTAAAACATACCTTATGTTAATAATATGTAGACTTCGGTAGGTATCCTTCGTACTGATGCTATAGAATCCCTAATGATAGTGATTCGATATGGCTATCTTGAGTTATAATCTCCTTTCTGAACCGGTAAGTGTGGAGCTAACCTAAGAGGTCTGAAACGCATTGCGGATTTATGCAGTTAATAATTTATCGTTTGGCTCGTGCCCGTGACTTCCTCGCGTAGCTATAACTTGTTATATAACAAGTTTTAGATATATTAATTACGACTACATTTTATTAGACACTACATAACAGCCTTAGTATAATCTGCTTGCAAATCATTCTACTAATATAGGTACCTATTAATTTTTATGTACCATGAGTATGTATAAGGAATAATAGGTCTTCAAAATAGGAGAGAAGACAAATAGGACTATGTATAAGGGAAAATAGGAGGGAACTGAGTTTGTAGGTGTATGCATTGCTTCTCATGAGGACTGAAATGGTCAATAACGATGTCTGTGACATCCGTAACTTATCAACCGAATCACTAAGACTTGACTTAAGATTCGCTTCACGGCTATGAGGATACCTTCCCCAGCAAACTTTACAGCTCCTACCTCTTACGAGTATTTCATATGTCTCTCTCTTGACATAGTATGAGATGTGAATGGAGAACTTTATACAACTTTTTATGTTTGTGACTAGTACGGAGAAAATAGAAAATTCAGTTCTAAGCGGAGTTTCTAACATATTTCCTGCAACCTCGTTTTCAGTGTCGCTACGCCGTCGTGTCGTATCCGTTCCATGTCCGTTTTGAGTAACTTATGTATGCTTTTGTTACTTATGTTATATAGAAATAGAAATAATGGTTTGAATGTACATAACCGAGGTACCTACGAGTATAATTCTAAAAGATTATTTGTAAACAAGTGAACAATAAAGAATGTCTACAATTTTAATTTGATTCACATTGTTCAATTAATCCTATTTTTATTTCCTTTGAATTGATAAAAAAGTCTTATCAATTGAATAATTAAATAGTGACGTCATAATGTGTATTGGTTATAGAAAATGTATGAAGTCGCCTCAACAAAAGTATCTCATTGACTTGCTAGTGAGAAATAGTAACCCATGGATTTCAAAGCGCAATCTAACTGCATAACACTTCGGCACTAAACTTCGTGAAGAAGAAAGGTATACAAATAATACTAACTGAAGGCAATACGAGTTGAAACACGTGATATTGGTTAGATTGATATCTTTTTTTACGGTCGCTTTTACACCGCCTCGTGGATTGGTCGTAATTCGCGGTAATTTGTAGAGGGCGCCCGAGCGCAGATGGAACGAACATCTGCTTATCATAAAATTGTTTATTATAATATTTTGTTACCACAATATTGCCGATTGCCATTTATGTGGGAATAAGCATTTAAAAAAATATTTATGGGAATACATTTTTATGACAAATGGAAAAGTTTTATCTTAAACGTTGATGTTCGAAATTTAATTTATGTACAGGCACTGCACCGTGTCCAGCAGTGGGTATGATGGGTATGATGCTTTTGATGAAAACAATGAAAAATATTACCTCCCTTTTAAAAATCTCGTAAGCTGTTAGGTAATAATATGGTAGGTCAGTCCCGTGTCTTTTAGGAGTCAGTTTATTTAATGGCATTTAGGGTTGGGGCGGTCATTTTAGACGAAAATAAACACGTCTAACAGCTATAATCAAGCGTTTTCTTAAACTCTATTCATGGTATTATTTTTAATAGGAATGATTTTAAAACTGCAATTTAAAAATTTTTACTTTTTTTTTCTTAACTTAGTTTCACTTAAATAAATAAAAGTATTAATTACATTTTCGACAAAATAGGCTTCCGTGCACAGCAATAGATAATATACAATATATTCATATACAATATATAGATAGCCAGTATACAAGTATACAGTCTAAAGCAAAGCGAAGCTAAGTTTACCGTCACAAAACACAATATCGCGTAGGCGAAGCCGCAGGCACAGTTATTGTAATAAGATAGCGACTAAAAAAAGCAAGCAAAATATTCAAAAGATAACACAGTCTGTTTATCCGAGGTTGTTTCAGGAATACAAACTTCTCAAACTGTTGTTACTCAAAGCAGACAATATGCCCTTAGGTAATATAAAAAATATATTCGAGATAATACGGATATAAAGTGTCCACCATTCTGAAGATATTAAACATAGCTGTCCCCGGCGGTAGGTACGGTATATCCTGGTTGTAGCGTTATGTATTTAAAATTTAAACTTTCGCTTTTAATATAAATGGTAAAATCGGAAATATATGTCGGTAAAATTATAATAATATTCTTCATCAATCCGTATTTTAGCAGCGTAGTGGAGTATGCCACAGACCTTCCCCGGTTGTGGGAGAAGAACCGTGCCCAGCAGTGGGACATAAAAGTCCATTGAAGTCAAAATATATTTATCGTTTCCTTGATCAAAAAAAAAACCCCACATTGTAATTACATCGAAATAATTTCATAGAAGTATAGAGTTTTATTCTTTACATAAAATATACAAGAATTGGTCATTTAATATCACAAGATGTCATCGCTGGATAATAGCATGGCTGTATAGCAAAAGGTTTATGACTAGAAGTCAGATAAGGCCAAGGATGGTCCCGTGGGCGGTTTTCGGGAGAAACGGACTGAAATAAATGGAGTCTATCTGTAAAGCCAATGTCACCATACATAACAAATTATAATCTAATAGTTCTACGCCTACTTGACAGTTTAATGATACAGCATTACTATCATGAGTGTTTGTAATTCTTGGATTCGTTGCTTCCAGAAATAAATTCAAATGAATAAAGTACTTTTGATTGATTCTCTCTATAAAAACTATATACGTACCTACTTATTTAATCTCTTTTATAATTTTTTCCAAAATGTTTCATCAAAACAAAACATTACTTACTATGTTTTTAAACTATGTACAGTACCTACCTACCGTATAGAAATAAAACTACTTTTGAAGAACAAGATACAGCCTATATCCCGTACTAAAGCAATATAGTAAAGAAGTTATGGTTAAGTCAGATCAGGTATTCCCGAGGGCAACACTTTACTGGCAAATGTAAAGGGGTTCTATATGTTTGGGAAATACCCAGTGACACAGTTTTAATATCGAAAAACTGTTTTTTTTTAGATTCGAGACGTGTAAATAGCTAGACGTGTAAAATAGTTAATTTTTTTTAGAAAGTAAGAAAATGTGTCAATGATTAAAATTCCATTCGATATTTACACTTTTTATCAGTACATCTCTGTAAATTGTATCTGTGTAATTTTTTTTAACTATGTTAACTGATTACTTAAATTAATTGTTTATTGATGTCGTTTTGTATCACGCAAACTTGTAAAACTAATATGAAATTAATAAACAGATGTTTAACATTTTTACTTTTTGTTTCAAGTCTGTTTTGATTTCTGTTTTACATAGTATATCTTTCTAACATAAGCTTAAACAGCTTACTTGGATATCCCTATAAGCGATAACTAACGTAACAGCCAGAGGCTATTGAGTTTTGCGCCCATAAGCCTGAGATAACTTCTGACTAATACCATCTCATTTGTCGTAGCAAACTGTAGTTCTACATAAACATAAATCATGACGTCATGCCTTTCTTGTTTTATGATAACTGATGATATGTACATATTATGTATTGTGCTGTAATTTTATTTATTTTCTGTATACAGTGATATTAATTTACTGCCACTTATGTAGTTGTCGTCATGTAGTGTAGTTTACTTAAATCGAATGACTTTATTACTGCCATAGAGCTTAAAAAAATTATTTCATTCTTTTTAATTCTTATTTATATAAAAAAAATGTTCTAAGTAATTTTAGACTGATCCTTTACGTTGTTACGCTTACTCATATACGAGTACAAATCGTGTACGTAATTGCTTAGATTAAAAGAACTTGGTAAGAATGCGGATTAAATTAATTAGCTATAGGCGAAATATTGGAGTTTTTAATCAACAAAAGGCAGAAAGAAGAAACATTCATTCAGTTCCAATACGTTGAGGTAGTTATGATAACATTATTGACCTGTCAGTTTGTCGCGACCCCCCACGATTTAATTGGCGACCCCCTAGGCGATCGCGAACCTCGCTCCGAGTAGCCATATTTATATAAGCTTCTGACATTAAAATACAGCCAGTAGCAGTAGCCGAATATTGTTGAGCGTGACTAACGGAGTAAGTTAGTGTAATTCCAATTCAAATAGTTCTCTGAGCTATGACTATAAAGCATTTCATCCCCAACCCGGAGGCAAATAGTTGCGGAGTCATCACGCTTCAGGATGTTTAGGATAACTCTCTCGTGGAACATTATCTCTGTTTCCAAAACTTCGAACACAACTCAAACTCTCCTGTGATGTAGGTATTCAAATTATGTTGTCACGTGAGTTTCCAAAGAACCACGCGTTAAAAGTCCTTCAACCAGTGAGTCAACAAACTGAGATATATATGTGTAGCGTGCTTAGCAACGTTAGTAGTCTGGATCGCGAGCGATTAAACAAGTTAAACAACGTCGGGCGCGGTAATGGGATGATTGACCGCTAGTGGCAAACTTTATGCGCGCTTTCATTCGAAGCGCACGATAAGCCGTCGGCTCCTTAGTCCTGGTCAGAGGTCCATTAGTCGGGTTGACAACATCCGACAAGGATTGGCCACTAATACGCATCTCTATTAATTCGCGTGAGCAAAACTTGGAACGAAACAGTGTGTATGGCAATCAATCAAGCTCGCAATTAATAATCAAATTACCCATCTACTATCTACTATCGAGAAAATTGTGATCAATGTGGGTCTCAGCTGCATTAATCTTGTGTTGGATATGCTGAAACAGGCGCGGATTCTAAGGGGGTAAAATTCGGTTGGAAAACATTCAATTAATTTTTCATTTTCTTTCTCATTTTCCTTTTTTCCCCATTGTTTTTACCTACAATGAGCATTTGCTGTTCTTATTATTGTATAACTTACGAGTACGTCCAATCTTGCTTAATAACTTATTCACGTCATCTAATCAAATTATATATTACAACGTGTGTAAATCAAAACCATACGCTAACGAATAAGATAAACGTGCTGAAATTAACTGTGAAGCGGCGTCGACAATACATATCCCGTGTGGTAGTGTTGCCGCAAATTAGATTCAGCCGGATATAGGCGACATTCACCACCCTCTGACTTGTATCTCACTCACTCAGAGAGATCTCTGATATAGGAGGTCTGCTCTCGAACTCCGTTTCGTTCTAATTTTCGTTCGTCGTTTCGTTAATGCATAGATTGTGCACTTCACGATTAACTTTCATATTCGAGTATAGTTTTGCTAATGATGTTCGCCTACAATAATTTCACAGAGAGTTTAAATTTTTAAACTCGATTACTGTTAACTGTAACACAGAAAATCATGTGCTTTCATGTTACATTTCAATATTTTAGTTTTGTCTCGCTTATCAACGAGAGCAACGTTCTTTCTCGATCCCGTCCTCAACACGTGAAAAAGAAATTGCGAACGAAATTACGAACTGCGTAAAGAGTAGGTCCCCCAAGCCTCTACTTAACTGTGGTAAACTAGTAATATAATAACATATTCAGTGGATCTGTATTATTGAAATGTTGCCAAACCCTGTTGTGAAAATTCGACATTTCATTATGGTTTAATATGATTTTTTTAAACAAATGGAGTATTGTTACTCCTTGTTTAATAGCTAATTAAAAAAATATTTATTATAAATAGGAATTGTTCATCTTATATATTTAGTTTGCGATACCTATATTCAAACATATTGTTATACTTTAGCTACCTGCTACTACCAACACCCTTCTGAAAAAGCCTTCTCAAGGCAATTGTATTCCCATTAACCTTTTCACCCCGTCAACATTACTCCCGGCCATTATCATAGTGCAAAAAAATATTTACGGAGAGAATGAAGTAGAAATACAAAAGGTATCCTTTCGCATAGTATGGTTCCATTATCAACGAAGATTTTAGCTTTGTTTTCAAAAACTCTTTCATTAACAAAACCTGGGGAGCCTTTAGTCTGGGAATAATAGGTTAGTGATGATTTAGGTTTAATTAAGATCTAGTTGATACTCGTAGTTACCTTGCATCTGGTAATAAATAGTGGGGGTATGAAGTGTCAGATTGTTGCAAGGTTTCATTAATCCAGCTGGCGCCCGGAACCTAGTTAGCCTATACTGAATTCATAGTTTAAAAAAAGCTTTCTAACTTGTTATTATAATTTTAATTGTCAGTAAAACCGCATGTCTGTGAGTTCTCGAAAGGTATTTGAAATCCTCGAATCCGCATTTGAACAGCGCTGTAGCGTGATGAACAATGTCCTAAACATTTTACATATTCTCAAATACTGGGCATAAAGGGGAGAGGAGACCCGTGCCCAGCAGTGGGACAGTGATGAGTTAATGCGACAGTGTTTATGATTGCAGCTGTTTTCAATCCTAAATTAGGTGTACTATGTTTTATGCAATAAATCTTTAAATAATAAAATAATATAAAAATGATAATGCTTATAATATTGGGTATTGTAGTAACTTCTTTAAAATCTACGTCGGTATTTGTGCAAGTGAACGATGTTCATTTAATAAATATAAATGTTAACGTGTCAAGAAAGAGTTTGTAATCTCTCTGTAAGTTTCTCCAGGTGTAGGCTGTGAAGTAGGACGGTGGTACGTTTCCTGCCGCCGCGTGATACAGGCGGAGCGGCCGCGGAAGCAGCTGTCTCGTTGTGTACTCCAGATCTCACCAGCTTTGTGTTGGCACGTGTTGTGTTTGCTGTATTGTCCGCGCGATTCAGCTTTCATAATAGCGCTCCAATAAATGTAGTGTATTTTCTACTAATACGACACGGCGAGCATAATTTAAATTTACTTTGAAAATGAAAGGTTAATGATATTCTTGTTAAAAGTCTGCAATTAATTATTTCTTACTTTTAAGTTACAAGTCGGTTTTGATTTTTTTTTTACGACACAATCTGTATTAAACAAACTGTTAAAAGTCGCTAACACAACTTCTCCAACGAACGTTCCCGTTCGATTCCATGTTACACTACACAATACATATCTACACAAGTACCTATTGTATTAATTAATTTTGGCTAACACCTGTCTAAATTCATATCACTATTGGCACTTATAAACAAGACTTAATCAACGTCTGCAGAAATTTACGGTTTTTTTGCCATACTTAGTTTCTTTATCATTACTCCATTTTAAAACGAAATTGCCTTTCATTAAGAAACATACTTTCCATGTTGCCAGCTAAACGTGTGCATTATAAACCCATTATTTCTGTTTCAGGTATGTTTCACGGTCATTGCTCCGAATGGGAAGAAAGGTATAAAAGCATTTGGTATTTAAGTAAAGCTCGAGCTGTATTGTGAATGCTAAACGGTTCGATGGCGCGATAGTCTAATGATGGGTCGGGGTGTAGGGTAAATGTATTGAGGTTGGAATTGCCTACGGTTATGAGAGTAGGATGGATATATAAAAGGTAGGATCAGGATGTGGGGGAAATTTTTATTTATTCTTGTTTTTGAAACTTAGTCTGAAAAAAAAAAGCTTTTAAACACAACACATAGACAACTTATTACTTAGTCGCTTATTTATATATGTGTATCGTATGTATGTACGAGTATGTATGTATAGTGGGTACGTCGTTTATAATTTTATAATTTTAATCCTTCGTGAAACAAAAATTATTTTACTATCATTAACTATTTGAGCAAAATAATTACTTACATAAGCAGAAAAACAGGATCTGCGTTCGGCCGTGTGTATATTTTTATGCCTGTATGAAATAAACTAGTTAAAGGAAGGCTCCACGTCTTGTACAAGGCTATAGCTTATATGTTGTAGAGGTACTGTTGGAGTAATCTGGCGAACTGAATTCCCATTACAGGCGCCTTTAATACACGCCCCAGAAAGCCGCCTGCCCTATCTTCCCACGTCTTTATTATTTATCAGCCTTGGAGATGAGTGAAGATGAACTTAATTAAACGGAAAAAATCGATGGAGATACATGATTTGGTCAAATTGTATTCTGGTTTCACCCGCGGTAAAAATTGCAACGTAACGCTTGATAGCCTCCCTCGATAAATGCACTTTATTACACTAAAAGAATTTTTCAAATCGGTCTAGTAGTTCCTGAGATCAGCGCGTTCAAACAAACAATCAAAAAAACAAACTCTTCTGCTTTATATTCGTAGTATATTTACTACAGATTCTTAACAAGCTGACAATTTCAGATTTATTTATTAGGTAGTTTCTAGAATTATCACTACCACATTTTTAATTGTGAAGGAATAATATTATTGTTCTAAGTGAAGTCAGTAAGTATTGTTGAGTAAATATCGTTCAGCTTAAGTTTCCGAACGAAACTTTTCCCTACCCTTTCATCCATTTCCTCAAATTAAATACTTGGGGGTAGATGAAAAAAGTAGTCAATCGTCCGCCGTGCGCGTGAGTTGGATCGAGCTGAGAAGTTCCCTTCAACTAATCAGGTGAATTCGGTTCCCTTCAACTATTTTAAGTGCGCTATTGCGGGCCGTAACGACTATTCAACGCATTAGGTTCAAAATCAAACATCCTAGAAGAAAATCATCATAATATGAAGGATATCGGAAGACTGTTGCTTGTGCGCGCATCTACCACCATTACACGGAATACTTAAACCAGGTACGTACTCAATATTTGTACAGAATAGATTATATTTATTCTAGAAGTACATATGCGGACATATAAAATGCTTAATACTCGTAAATTTAAAATTAAATAACTTATTTCTCAAATAGACACTCAGCCTATTTTGTAGTTAAACTTCAATAGTGATTATAAATGCTGCCTGGTTGAATAGAAATAATATTATTATGTATTTGTTATAGCCCTCTGCACTGCTTTTATCTCACCCTATAACCTTTCTGGCAAATCTCTGTAACATTATAATGTATAGCAGTTATACCTGCCTACAATTCCATTAGAAACAAAACTTTGAAAATAATTATCATAAAAGTCAACATTAAGTTCGTTTTCGCATTAAATTGGACCTCAGATAATTTAATAATCCACGAGAACACTCATATTAAATATTATTCTACGTTACATGCTCCAAATAATTTTATTAATGTTATTTTATCCCAAAATTGGTCCTTTAGTAATCAGCGGAGCCGTCGAATTAGGTAAATTTTCGAGCGAAAGTGCCTCATGGGTCTATTTGCCTCGTATTCTTGGCTTGTTTGAGAATCGGCAATCCAATTTGTGAAGGGCCCTGTTGTCCCTTGAAAGGTAATTAAAAAATCCCCGATGGACAAACACGGTCGTAATCAGAGGCCCTCGAGAATTCCATTTACCTTTGTTAGGACAACGAAACGATTTACAGCGACGATTTACATTCAAAGAGGTATTAAAATATTTCTCTACATTGGCATTTACAATTTAGGGCTAGGTAATTGATTTTTCAGAACTCAGAGTATTGACACCCTTTTTGTGACCACTGAAACATAGACATGGGATGCCTTCAAACATTTAGGCCCTGAATGTTAAAATAATATTCAAAATTTTTTATTCATCATATGGTACATGTATACACTGGATGAACGTCAAATAATACAGTACATCGGCTTTAGGCGCCCTTTTGGCTGCGGTAGGCCGGAAGAAAAAAGCCGGCGGAAAAAAACTCTCGGCACTCCTTTATAATCAAGTGTATAAATTACAGGTTATTAACAAATTATGCAGTACAGCTTAAGTCTGATAGTGATATATAGTGATAATAATAATCGGAGTCATACTCGTCACTACCATGATGTGATATTTAACTTAGCGTACAAGTAACATCGAGTTAGGGCTATAACGAAAAAATAATAATTAAAAAAAAATTATTTAGCATCTTCTGCCCTTCTTATACATAAACTCACAAACGTACAAACGCAATGTCTGAATATGATCGTAACGTAATATATGCTAAATCCGTATTGAAACCTTGAAACTTGTTCAGTTTGGAACTACTTTAGAGTTAGTTTTCTTGTAGTTTCCATTCTTTCCAAATGACAAAACAGCCGGTCTGCCAAAACTAACTAAATACTTGCCTATATTGCATACATGTGGCTGGCGTCCAACTAAAATAATAACAAAGTTTAGCAACATTGTGAATTTCATTGTGGTATAGCCTGTGTTGAATAAACCTATATATTTTTCTTATGAGAAAAATAAGGTTTTCTTAGCTAGCTTTTATTTGTTTTCGAGTATAGCCGAAATGATTTTAAGCTACGTATATTACAAATTATACTAGTGTATATTATAATTTGAATACCCTATTATAGTAAATTTATAATAATTACGAGTATATCATAATGACTCTGTATTACATCCTTGAACACCGTACTATTACTAAAATGTATTAAATCGGAAGATTACAGTTAATTCAAATTAAATATTTCCAAGTATTTGCATCGGCGGAGCTTAAAATGCTTATTTTATAATAAACGGGTACAAGACGAAAAGCGATTTGGATTTTGGTATGCAAATAGCGGAAGCTCGTGGAAATTGCTCTAAACCGTAGCGTGGGCGGGCGATTTGTGGGCGCGGATTAGCGCCGCCCTGGCACCGGTGATGCCTGGGTTGACGTGGGGATGCAAGGCACATTAAGGATATAAGCATCATTATTGTTTTACATTTATAGTTTTAATTTTTGCATTTAGTATTTCTCTATTTACAAGTAATTTAAAGAGACAATCTTACAGTTTAATTTATTTTAATGAAATAGCTCTGATTTACATTTACAAATATGATTTAAAAACGAAAAATAGAAAAAATATTCAGTTAGTTATTGGTTTCATTAGAGGATTGTAAAAGTTCTTTCTACAAAATTTTGTTTATGTCTTATCTAATTAAGATTTAGGAACATATAGCATATATTTTTTGCTTGAACAGTCTTTTCTCATATTAAAGCCGGTCCGTCTACGTGCTAATCGGTGCACAATCTTCAGATATTGGTACGTCCTCGTTTCATCTCCGGTTAATGGTTAAGCTGTTCGTGATTGGACGACCAAGTTCTTTGGGATTAATTGGTTTTTAGAGATTTCTATCAGTCTGTTGCGACAGGATGGTGTTGGAGGTTATTGACCCTAGTCATAAGCCTTAGCTTAGCTTAACCCCACGGCTTAGATAGAGAAATTTAAGAGAAAAGACGTGATTGATTATACAATTAATTTATGATTGTAATAATGAAGCTAATCTGTCATGTAGGCATTTTTTTGTACCTACGAGTATGTTGTTTCTCATACAGAATCCGGATTAATGACACTCAAGCATTACATATATGTTGTATGTTTCCCCATTAAGCTCGCGTTATATGTTAATAGGGCCTTTGTGGTGTCCGATGGCCGTATATTCTGATATTGAGAACTAATAGAGCTTTATTGAACCGAAATGTGCCTGCAATAATATGTAGGGGTATTATGATCGAAGGCTGGGGGGCGTCTCAATAACATTGTGAAATTTGATACAGAGCTTGTATTAGGGAAATTCTACTCAGTATTCCATGTATAGATGTTACAGTGAAACAGATTAATTTGTTATTATTTATACTTATGCCGTCATACATGCATTTTTCTCAAATTGGATTAAGTGATCATTGGGTCAGAATAAATTGAATTATTTCTTAATTTTTAAAATAAATCCTACAAGAAAAGATCAGATTATTATTTTTCTTTTTTTTTTCTTTTATCTTATCTCATTGACAATTCTCTGAGGCTTTGTCATGACAGTTTAATCTCTGTTGTCTAGATAGTATGAATAACATCAAATTAATCCTTTTCACTGTAACGTAGACATAATGATTAATTCACGTGTAACTTGGTACATGTTGTTGTATTAAATACCTAAATACCTTACTAAGAATAAAAAATTGGATTTGATTTACTAAAACATACAAAAACAAACATAGGTTTAGAAAAAATTATGAAAGCGGTTTGTATGACAGATGCCGGCTTCAAGCTCATTTTATTATCAAAGTGTAGCAGCTAGTTATAAGATTAAATTAGAAACTTGTCAACTTTAAATGACCCTACGAGAAGGTGACTAACCCTTTTACGGCGGTTCGTGATCTAATATTGATACGCTCGTCTCGCCAAACTTACATGTTTTAAAGCTAGTTGACTTTATGTCCACATCTACATTAAAATGTGTTGTGCAATGAATAAATATACAAAATAGTGATCTTTGCTGCGAATCAAAAGACGAGAAAAGCGTTGACAATTTTTATTTCGTTGGGTCTTTCTCTCCGTTACATACTCTACATTTCCTGCAATCAATCCCTTATCAAATATTATTATCTTTGAACAAACTCACATAGTTACCACAAATCAAATTTGATGGCCAAATTTGCAAAATCTGACAATGGATCGCAATAAATCGTCCACCACACGCACGTCTAAATGTAATCCTAAATCATAGCACAAATTGTGTGTCGTATAATTGAAGATTTAACGAGGTCAATTGGGACGACCCGTCGCTCGTGCGGGATCCAACTTTGGTCGTTCTGTGCGTTAATTTAAAAAATATTCGAAATGTTTTTGTTTTTATTTTTTTCATTTCAAAATTATTATTCAGATAGGCCAATGTTGTTCAATGAAATAACAGGAAAAGTTTTATCTGATTGTCGGGTAAAATATGTATGTATGTACCATAGGTTTCGAATCGTTTTATTACATGAGATTTGTCTTAGATTAAGTTCATAATTATGGAGATGAATAGTTAGTGTCACTAATTGTTTTAGTAACTAAAATAAAACGGTAACACGCCATTCACTGAAAGGAAATTTATAATATTAAGATCGTTATCATCTAACCCATCATCGTCTAACTGCCGGGCACTTGTCTCCTCTCAAATATGAGTCATGAGGGTTTTAGGCTATAGTTCACCACGCTGGCCGGGGTTTGGCTCTATTACAGTGCAGACTACAAATACATCTATTCAAGCATATAATTTTTACACACACTAAGAACACAATGACATATTATGATGTACCTATATTGTAGCACGGGGGTCGGTGACTAGCTGATCGGTCCCAAGGGGCGTAACTTTTCTCATTACCCGGGCTCAGAACCCGCAGTTGGTTGTGCGCTTATCGAATTACTAAACGCTTTCAATCTTAACATTTATTGAAATTTAATGCACTTAACAATTAGTTAATAATGCAAGGCAGTACATTCATAATTAAAATGTATATATTTTCTGATTTAACAAATAAGGTGACTTAACTAAAACATACATATTAAGTCATAAAATTATAAACTTAAGCAATAATTTAAAAAACTTAAGAAAGATTATAACAAAATATATTTATTGCTACTTTTGCAGTCTGTTTATTATCTGCGTTAAATAGACATTAATTATCGTAAATAACAACGTTGTAATGGTACAACTCTCGATCTGACAACATTCCAAGTTCGAACATAACTGAAACAAGGCAACTCGATAAGCTCCGACGTTAACTTGAGCTATACCGATGTGAAAGCCGCCCGAGTTGCAAGTTTACTGGGTTACGCTCAGTCGTAACTCTTGCCGCTCTGAAAGGCACTTACTGTTAACTTTTTGATAATAGTTTGCACTCTCCAATTTTCTCGTTTATGTTGTCTCAAATACTATGAGAGAGGTTTTGAAGTTAACTTTATTTGTATTGATATGAGCAATAGTAACGTAATTTAAGTTTTTAAACAATTATTCAGAGCCTTCCCATCAGTTAATTTTTATAAATATTTGTTTAGACTATAAAGCATTTTCCTTCCATTTCTAACATTGCAAACAGTATATTGAAAATCCTAAATAATTATGTAAGAGAATTGTATTGATAAACTAACCATAAGTGTTTACTTAATTTAGCACTCAATTACACCTGAAAAGGGCTGAAAACTTTTATATTTATATATTTTTGTTTATTTACATAACTTTCATAATAAATAATTTGACATAACGCCTTTGACTTTGTAAAACGTTTAAAGTTACCTTAATTTAAAATTTGTTTTAAGTGTAGTTTAAGTTGAGCTTTAAGTTATAAAAGCCATTAGCTCATCGAACGGTATAAACTTTAAGCCCAGTGTTGAACTGAAAACGTTTTAAACGTATGAGTTAATGTAGCAACGAAGATTTATGCGGCCATTTACAATAGCTAACTTACTCGCGTGTCGTTGTCATTGTAGAAGCAGTGTAAGATACATGATATATCTCATACATGTATGTTATTATTCTTGAAATTCTTGAAAAGTAATATTTTCTCAATAACAAATAATTTTCGTAATAAATAGGTTGACGTTCAATATACTTAAAGCATGAGGAACGGTTTCTACGTTGACGTGGAAATTTCATAACGTTCGTGAGTCGTGCTTCATTTTAAAATTCCATCTGAGAAATGCAAATTATTTTGAAAGCAAACACTATCTCATGTTTGAAATATGGTTGAGGAAATTCGGAACTCTTATAATTATGTAACAAGAATAGGTAAGCGTCGGTAGGGAACTTGCTGCAACATTTAGAGCTTTTGGTACAGAAAGCTAGCCGCATTTTTAAAGCTGAAATTAGCTTTTACAAGAAGAAAAGATCTGTTTTATATATTTATTTTTGACATAAATTACATTTTTTGTTGTCAATGTTGAAGATGCATCACATTACCCAATAATATATGAAATGTGACAGTAAATTGACGTGTAAATTTAGGATCCTTTGAAAACCTTTGTTGGTTAGAAGTAGATCTGAAAAACAAGTAGGTACCGTATGTGGTTGTGGTAATATGAAGGCACATGCCTTCATATTACCTAATTTCCAGACCTTTTTTGCAGTTAACTTTCACGTTAAAACGTCTAAGAATTCACTATCGTTAAAGTCGCCAGAAAATCGCTAAACGTGGAGTTCATTTTAAAATTCAAAAGAAAAATTGAAAAAGTTTCTCGAAATAAAAGTTCCTAAGTCAGCTCGATTTTTAACTGCAGAGCGCAAAACACGGAGAAAGCTGGCAACAAATTGTTGAACACCATGACTTTCATGACTTTCATGAGTTTCATGTTTGGACAGATTTCCCCATTTTGAAATGAGTTGGTTAGATGTTAAATTATTCATGATGATCATCCACTCGTTGGACGGATTCAGTAACGAGTTGACGGAGCGTTTGTTTCCGTCGTGCCACCAACAGTATATATCTAAGGAGACAGAAGACCGCCACATCGTTGAAAGACTTGGTCTTTCACCACTTCATCAAGAGTGAACGACTATTGAGAGAGAGTGATGGAATAATGACAATAACTCTCTAACTCACTACTGATTTTTAAAATTAATGTAGTTGCTTTCCGTTTTAAAGAACTCTGTGGTAAGCTTAGAACTTCAACACTACGAGTACTGGGAAGAGTCGCATCTCGATAAGTACAGACTTCGCAGTTCTAAAGTCTCCTTTACGATCCATTGTGATCGTATTTTAGGGTTTTCAAAGTTTTCCCACTTTCCGTACAGAAGACAATATCGGAACGACTTTTTGTTTTGTCGTTGTGGTCTAAACTTTAGTTCGTTGTTGTTTTCAGCAAAGATGTATAGCAAACTTGATCTTTAATACAATTCCGTTTATTTTCTAGCTTTCTCATTATGTTTGTATATTGCGTATATTTCCGTAAGGAAAAGTAAAGTAAAGTTTAGCTTTAAAAGACAACTTGTAGAAACTTATATCTTTAAAATGAAAAATATTAAGGATGATGCGCATTAGTTCAATTTCGCATCAAAACTTTCCGCTTCTGCCTTCTCTACTAATACTTATAACATCTTACTGAAACTTGAAAATTGAAAAATCCATCTCGATTTATCTTAAATGTCAGTTCCGATAACTCGAGAAGTTTCAGTTTCCATGTTATCGTTCTGCATACCGCTAATGCATCTTCTCAGTGTGGCTGTGACGGGTACAAATGCATCTCCAAGCTGCAATTCCGTTTTCATTTGTCAATAGATTGAAATAATTTTCTATTTGTCACAACTTAGTTTGAAAAAGTTTAAAGTGCATAACTTCAAAAACTGACTCGTTATTTTAGAGCATTATATCCAGATATTACTGAAGATAGTTTTGTAGAAGTTTATGAATTGAAGATTCCATGACCACACATTGCATAGGTATAGACAATTTGTGTAGGTTTGATCACCAGCCTGTTACGAATTCCTTAATACTGATAGTCTTCAGTGGTCATCAGGTGGATAACAGTTACAGTAAATTAGCTACTCGTAGGTTCATTGCTATTCGATATGACTCATCCTCATCGGTTTGTCAGTGATGTTGAGTATCTCTTTTTAGTAATTTAAGTTTAGAGAGCTTTTCAAGACGTTCAACCGGTAATGTTTAATCATTTTTTTGCCACTTAAATATGCTCATGTACTTAAACACAAAATGTTGCTATACGTAAAAGGCGAGTTCCATTTACAGGCTTTAGCAGCGCTCCACGGTAACTACCAGGCTCTCAGTAAACAAAAGAGCTAAAAAGTGTGAACTCAGTGTTGTCATAAAGGCTCTCAGTTTATAGCCACTCGCTTTCCAAAAGCTGGTTTCGTTTAAAGTCCTTGTTTAAAATTCGGTGTTTCAGCGTTTTTCAGCGCTAACCGTCAAATAAGAAATTAAAGCGAAATAATTTTGCTTTAGTGTTCCTTGCAACGTACGCGTATTTTGTTATTACAAGCGTGTTGTTGTTTAC
>DWQK01000910.1:0-17801 GCA_018231225.1 Noctuana stator
GGGAATCAAGTAAATGCAGTGTTTGCTGACCTTAGTTCATAGATAGTGTGGTATGATAGGGTTATTATTATATTAATATTATGTGGTATTATATAAATGTACAGGTGTGCAGCGGGAATCTATCGTCGGCGGCTGGGGCGGGCGCGGGCACGGCGGGCGCTGGGACGGCGAGCGGCGCGGTGGCGGGCGGGTTCGCGGTGGGCGACCTGGTGCAGGTGTGCGCCGACCAGGAACGCGTCAAGCTGCTGCAGCGCGGCCACGGCGAGTGGGCCGAGGCTATGGCGCCAGTGGGTTTCTTCTTTAAATGTTTTTACTTCTTATTTTTTTTCATATACTAAATATAAGGTAGGTAAATAAATTAAGTAACATTATCTAAAAAGTGACGGAAACATTTAAGTTGTCATTATTTGATCTTTGAACTTTCTTAGTAATCTCGAATGTTCTGTTGAGTTTTTAAGCTGAGGACTATGATAGTTGAAACACGATAAATAGCTTCATGGTAGAAAAGTCTTTCCCTGGTGACATTGTCGTAAGACTGGCAAATAGGAAGCAAAGCTACCTTTTCTAGGTGGTATGGAAGGTATAAAAAATTAAAACAATGTATAAAGCTAATACTGCACAAGAGTATAGATGATTTGGACTAAAACTGGAGCAGCAAACTTGTTCCTACCAGGTTTTTTTTACTTTAGCTAAAATTACAAAGTAATGCTTTTATTGTGTTTAATTGTTTACTAACGTTTTGTTACAGACCCTTGGCAAAATTGGTCGTGTACAGCAGATTTATCACGATAACGATCTCAAAGTTGAAGTTTGTAACACTTCATGGACGTATAACCCTAATGCAGTCACTAAAGTAGCTTCGTCTGATGGTAGTATTCCGGGAAACTCCTCAGGTATGACTAGGCACAGTTAAATATTTCTCAGCTAATTTCCAATAAGTTCTATAAAATTGCTATAATAGAGATTTTTAGGATTATAATATATCTATTGATATACTAACGATGTGTGTTGTTAATATTTGAAACATGAGAATAATAATAACCTGAAATATAGTCATTAAATTCAGTTTCTTTTCCAGTTCATTGTGATTCGGCAAAATTTCGCGAAAGGCAAAAATAAACAATTAAATTTATATACAGTAATGTGTAGTTTAATTAAGAAATATTATTTGTGTAGTCTTTTTGCAGACTAAATCGGCGGTTTTTATTTTTTTCAAATTTTAATAATTTTTTAAAAAACGCCACCCATTTTACTCTTGGAAAATGCACATTTTTTCTGCAGTTATACACAGGCTTTCTTTTTTTTATCTGTTGATAAATTGACAAGTAGGTAATGGAATTAATTATCGAGCGCCATCTATATCCTCAATTTTGTACTAACTGAAATCTATATCTAAAAGCTTCAAATTATAAAGGGACTTGAAATTAATGTTTTCAGATAATCATTATTATTTGTTCATAGGAGAACGTCTGTCAGTGCTGCTGAAGAAGCTTTTTGAATCACACGTGACGGGCGACGCGAATGAGGAGCTGGTTAAGGCCGCAGCAAACGGCGACGCCGCTCGCTGTGCGGATATCTTGGCGCGAACAGACGGCGCACACGCTGACGTCAACGGCGTGTACGGCGGACATACTGCCTTGCAGGTTGGTTTTGATCGACTTAGATGTAATGATGTAAATAGCTTTGCAAAAATTCGGAAAACAGCTGTATGTCGAGGTACATTTTTTTAGACTGAGAATTTGACTACTATCTATCTTATCTGAGGTGGGAGTCCATGGATTTCAGAAACTTAACATCAGGTGTCCTGAAATGCTGGCATACTCGTTTGCTAAAAAAAATAATAAATATCCAGGCAGCAGCCCAGAACGGTCACGTGGAGGTGATCCGCACGCTGGTGGAGGGCGGCGCGGAGGCGGACGCGGAGGACCGCGACGGGGACCGCGCGGCGCACCACGCGGCGTTCGGCGACGAGCCCGCCGCGCTGCGCGCGCTGGCCGGCGCCGGCGCAGACCTCAACGCGCGCAACCGCCGCCGCCAGACGCCGCTGCACATCGCCGTCAACAAGGGCCACCTGGGCGTCGTGCGCACGCTGCTGCAGCTCGCCGTACATCCCAGCTTGCAGGTACATCTCATCGATCCTTTACACCACATAGAATTATATAGAGGACTAGCTTACGTCCGCGACTTCGTCCGCGTGGATTTCAGACAGTGGATTTCTGAAATTGAAAATAAAAAAAAAATTATTGTTTACGGAAAAGTACTTGCTTGTACTTCCGAAAAGCCCATACCCCTGATTGATCTGAATTATGGTATAGATGGAGATACCACCGCCGCCCGTCAAGTCATTTTTTATGTTACTGTTGGAGAGGTGGATACCGTAGATACTTTATTTGACATTCAATCAATAGCATTTTGGTAATGAAGGCCCATGTCGCAATTCTGAGTATTAAAACGTGGACGTTATCATGTCCATGACGATGTACGGGAAGATCGGCCCACAAATGTGGAAAGTAACAAAAAAATTACTTGTCAGCAAATTCGTACTCTATTAAGCATTGGAATGATCTAAGTGCAAAAAGTTGCATGTGCATCTGAATGTTCTCAAAGGATACCGCATGGTTTAACGGAAACTAAGAAACGAGTGCGTGACGAGAGGTATAGTAAAATGTTACTTTACATTTTACGGCACGTAAAACGTTTAAATGATCATTACCTAGGTAAAATTAATATTGCAAGTAGATACGTATAAATATATATACCTAAGTATTTAAGTGTATAAGTATCGCAACTGTTTTGATATTTTAACAGTATAATGCAGTCATTTTTATTTTACACTCTTCACTAAGGTCTTATCCAAATGCCAAAGTTGTTAACAATAGTAAAAAAATAAATAAGAGTAAGTAGGTAATTGTAAAAAATATAAAAAGCGAGCTCCATTGAAAACGATATTTTTGCGTAGCATCGTGTAGCAAGTTGTTAATATCACGTATATTTTGTATGGAACGGCGTGAATTGACGCGCACGAACGTTTGGTGACACAATGCTTGTCATCCCCCGCGGCTCTGCGAAACAATGGCGGGGAATCGAGCCGTCATATTCGGCTTATAAATTCGTGTAGTTTTTAAAGCTCTGCCGAAAAACGTAACTACCTACGCCAGTTTATAGGGTGTCTTTGCGTATATTTTTTTTGTGACACTCGTACATTTATTTAGATACAGCTGAGGGCCATTTCGCTTGCTTGAGTAGAGCTGTCATAAAGAAGTTTTAATGGTATAAACATCTAGTATTAATCTTAGTTTTGATTTATCAGTTATGAACTTATAAGTATGTTACTCTAGGGCTCTAGGTCGTTTTCGCTGGTTATAAAAATATTAAGCAAAACTTGGCTACCCATTTGAGAAACCAGCATTTGAACTTGGTTCTAGAAATCACAGATCAATACGTAGGTACTAGGTAGAGGTTTGACATAATGTGATAAATTAAATCGACTATGTCAAAAATGTCTGTGAATGTATCTGCCTATAACTGTAGGCAACATTATAAGTTCTATAAGAGACATTACTCCAGAGAGACTATTCGCCAGCTGTCAACTGCCTGACTGTGAGGAAATTATTAAAAAAATAAAATTAATTAATTAATATTATTTTGATAGAAATTATTATATTAAAGTATTGTATTCCACGTAGGTACTCCAAATATGTAAGTTACTGTAGGTATAAAATTCTGAACACGCGGATCTAATCCACAATTAAAGTCTTGTTCACGTTACATACTTAACACTTTTAATATAGACAAGTAGAGTTTCAGTTCGTAATGAGTGTAGCGACGCTCTCAGACATGCGGTCTCCATAATTGCCAAACTTTGCGTCACCCCGGTCCCCCGTCCCGCAACTTGTCGCTTACCATTGTTCTCGTGACAACGCGTGTGTTATACGTTATACCCCTCTTGTAGTGCTTAATGCAACTTTGAACGTATGCAATTATTATTATAATGGCGACTATTATGTCCGAAAATAGCACACTCAATTCTAATAATTTAATATCAATGCTAGCCAGACTATTCTGCAAATTCATCTCTAAAATCTGTGTTTAATGAAATAACTATCCGAGAGCTGGAGCCGTATTGAGGCGCAATTGGGCGTAAAGCTATTTAAATCTGAATAGGGCATTGTGGAGGCTCGTCACCTTGATTCTCCGACGGTGCGAGCGTCTTGTCCTTAATAAAGTTACGAGTGCCGTCGACGTCTCGTGGTCTTGCGCCGCTCGCAGCGCCCTCCGGCGAATCTAAATCATTGCGCATAAACTATAGTCACCTTTCAAACTTGTCTTCAAGAAATTCTTTTGTTTTAATCCGAGATCCAAGCTTCATTTTAGGAGCACCTTAATCGACTTTACGAATAACGACAGGAATGTCTTATAGAGGTTTACTTGTAGGTACCTAAACAAAAATACTCAGAGCTTATACGGAACTAGAAATGACCGTAAATGTAATGTCTTCAATTGTTCCACCATTCTCTATTTTAATATAAAACATTTGAGTCAGTAACATTTTCCTGATATTAACAGACGTTGATTTAGCATGAACGGATTTGGTTATATCAGTGGTATAATCAGAGCATTAATTGGATTACTTCACAAATAAGGCCGTCGTAGATTAGTTGGGTAAATATTCGGTATAAGCGACGTTCCAGTATTATTGTAACGACAAGAGGAATAGGGAGACTGTCAGGAATCAGCAAAGACGCTTGTTACGTAAATATCGGCTGGGCGTGTTGCGAATAGGGTAGAATATACTATGAGGGAGCCGTATGTGTGCCCCATTCTTGCAGCGTAAGTAGTTGTATTCACTTTACGTGAAATATTATATTTATAGCTTGCTTTGTGCGGTTGCTTAAGACAAAATAATATTATTCGTGTCTATTCCTTCCCGTTCACCCAAAAAACATCGCGATGCAGGATAAACATTTTTTATACACCTAGCACGTTAATGAAATCTTGAAACGGGAGTGTAATTAATATTTTGTTCTGGAGTCACTGCTTAATATGTAATAGAGAACAAGTAAAACACGACCGCTCGCCACGAAACGGAAATTCACAGCCTTTCCATTTCTGGTTATGTGCCGATTTATATTCTGCGCCCACTCGCCGCCTGAGAAATCTCATGTTGGAGGTGCTCTTTCAATTTGAATCGGAACACTCGGATCGGGGAATAATGTATTTCGATATCGACCCTCCGCTCGGAACGAATCCTCCTGTTTATCGCCGTTCTCATTTATTCGGGCGTCGTCGCGCCTTTATTTTTTCAACACGATGCTACTGTCGCACTGTTTGTCCCCGGTGCGCTACTATTAGTAGGTTCTTCGTTTTTAGACATTATCAGGTCGCTCACGGTTAATTGAATTGTCACACACCTTTACTTCTACCACGGGCTTCGCATTTACAAGAAACTGTTTCTGTTGTTGTTTCCATTATTGGGATTGTGATGTGATTTCCTTGACATAATATAATTTCATCTGATTAAAATGTTATAACAAATTTGCTCTTTTCAAATAAACTGATTAAAATAGGTTGTTGCGGATCGGCACTAGTGCTCTTGTATTATATGAATATGATACGGGATGTACTTGTAGTAAAATGAGAGAGAAAATTTAGTTGACTCTCACATTAAACTGCCATTATAATAAAATCATTGACAATAATTAATATCGAGATAATTACCGATCGCAAACGATACCAATGTGCGGCGGTATTGACAATTAAACGATTTTAAACGGTTTTATGTCGTGTTTGTTTTGTACTTATTCCTGTTTCAATTAAATGCTGTTACAGAATCCACTTCATTTATTCCGCTATTGAAAGCAGCGAAATTGGAGTGTTTTAGTTTGCTGTGAGTTTTATGCTTTTAATCGTTTTTGTTGAGTAATATAGGTATTAGGTACTAATGTTTGTGTGATAAGCCATATATAGGTACAACGAATATGATTATACAACATATTATATTGATTGTGCTTAGCCTTTATTTTTCGTTACTGCAATAAAATTACATGTTTCGTTGTTATCATTGGATTGATAAAAATAATAATCATTAATAATAATCATGCGTAGATAATAATAATTTTTTAAATTGTTTGTTAAATTTAATTAATTATTGGTATTTTGTTTGTACATTATTAATAGAATAACTAAATTGTTATTTATATAAAAATCTCATCGAATAAAGATATTAATATTTCATAAATAATACAATATTAATTATTACAATAAATTAGACCTACTATTTCCATAAACTTACATCAAATAAATAATTAATAAATTCTCAAGCATCAAATTTCCCTAATTAATTTGATGCTTGTAAACAATTTGACGCGGAAGCAAGGGTAGTCGATGAAGGAAGTTATTCACTTGATGACTATGTTATGTCGACAACATGAAATTGAAATATGTAGGGTAAGTACTTATCTATATTTATGTTCCTATATTAAGGTAATACATTTTACAAAATAGGACATGCAGGGTGTACAAAAAGTACGTAAACAAAAATCTATATAAATACCCCAGTTTTATACCTGAATAATTTTTGATGTTAACATATTTGATATTATTTAGGCCATACTTGCCAGTTTCTGAAAGGCTAATATTCCTTCAACTAACAAGTTGTTAGCAGCTCTGTCAAATAAATTAGAGTTTCTGAAACGTAGCATTTTGGAGAGCGGTAAGCGGTCTGTGAATGACAAATATTCGATTCTTAAGACAAAATTTTACATCTTTTTTTAACCAACGTAATGATCAAATCAAAGAAGATATCTTGTTTTTAGAAACTTAATAGACTTTCGGCCAACTAATCGATTGTTATGGTAATTGTTACCAAAGATGTGTACGGTAAATTTTTTCTAAATTGGCAGGACTTTTCAACATTTAAACAGAATGTTATATAAAGAATCGAGCGTTTGGTCATCGGCAGCTGAGAGTTGAGCGTCTCATCTGGCATTCGAGTCGCGGCGCGGGTATTCTGTGGGCCCTTAACCCAAACAGGCCGCCCCGTTTCTCCGATTCCATGGCTATTTACGTCGTTTCGCTTGATAATCTGCTATTGTTTCGTGGGGATGCGCACCATCCCTGCGCGAATTATGCCAGTTATCTATTGAGAACGTGTGCCGCCTACTAATATATATTGAATAAATAATTCGTTCTCGTCCCACTGCATAATGACAAATTTCTAAGTTCTTAGAATGCTAATGAGAAGTGAAGATATATAATAATATGTATACCTATCTATTTTATTCGGTATATTAAAAAAATCCTATTTCACTAAATACCGATGTGTGAGGAATACTCGAAAATCGAATCGATATTTAGATTACCAACTATGTCACCTTTAATCTCAGAGGAAATTAGTCAATTTTTCTTGATGCCATTACATTAGGAGTAAAAGCAAGCATAGTAAAATATCTGATGTTCGTTGCGTAGCTATTTATGATAGGCATTTGATAATTGTATGTAATATTTCATTGTTAAGATATCGCAAGACACAAGGCCAAGCGATTCCCGAGGCCAATTTGTTTTCGTTTATACGCCTATGTGTATTATTTGCGTCGTGGCTAGAGAAAGCACTATACAGAGGTCTTTCAATTTAAATCGAATTGGTCCAATAGAGAAATAATGTTTTATGATAGCGACCTTTTTATTCAGAACGACTGTGTATTCTTAACATCCTTTGGGCATATTTCTTACTTTAGTGGGTAACCTATAATGGCTTCCATATTTACTAATCACATAAACTATTGTGATAGAAGGTACCCTTATTTACTTTATATTTTATTTCCCTCTGTAATAAAAAATATACCTATTTTGGAGTAGCTGTATGTACTCGTATGTACTTCACTTCAAGCACTTATCTTAAAAAAATTTTACCTTATGTGAACTAAAGCGTTAGGTTCTTGTTCGATTTTCGAGTAGGTAT
This sequence comes from Noctuana stator, assembly GCA_018231225.1. NCBI lineage: Eukaryota > Metazoa > Arthropoda > Insecta > Lepidoptera > Hesperiidae > Noctuana > Noctuana stator. The sequence continues at coordinate 7,961 of DWQK01000910.1, forward strand.
TCCTCACACGTCGGTATTCATATTAATATCACGTATCATAACACACGGGTATTAACGTCGAATGACGAAGAGAGTATCAACCTTATTTGATTATAATATCATGTTACTTCCACTCTCTGCCTTATATTGCAAATGGGATAGACCGCGTTCTTAGCTACTTATCATTTATGAATTCCCATTGTTTTGAGATATACGAAATATTGGAGTTCTCTTGAATAAATAAGCGTAAATTTTACGTTTATCATATCGTTTTTATGTTTATCATAGTATGTCCACTAAGTAATATTTTCATATTTCTCCGACTTAGTATGTACGTAAATTTTCTGCTCCGTACCATCAAATCCGTACCATGACGCTTAGTAAGTATAGTGCAGTAGAAAAATGTTTATTTATGTAATAGGTTTATTTGGACGACTGGTTGCTATGGGAGCTCTATGCTGACGCTGCGCTAGGATCCGCGCTCGGCCATGCTCGGCTCACCCAACGTCTTACTGAAATCTAATTTTCGATAATCCGCCCGACCATGTCTAGTCTTTATGTTGCTGTTTGCGCAATTTCTTTATTATTCTTTTAGAAGTTGACTTATTTATTGTGCTTTCTGAAATACTTATACGAATAGAAATCTTTTGAATTAATACATAGTGCCTATTAGGTATACATTAGTACTTTACAAATACTTTTAATGTGAGAATAGTATTACAAACTAGAAAAATTTAAAATACTGAAGTACGTACATAGTTGATCGAACGAGAATAACTTCTGTGATTACACAGATTATATAAATGATAATCTAGTCCTGGACTCAAGCTTCAATATGAGTTCATGAATTTCAAAATGCGGTGTTCAAAAAATTAAAAATGTCTCGAATGACGTATTTTTATATCGTATTTTAGTATATTACTACCTATAGTGAGCAAACAAAACTAACAAAAGAGGGAAATTCGCTAATATCCTCGTTCTCTATTGTAGCTGATTTACTATTAGAAGAACGACGCCACATAAATCTCAGTGCAAGGGTCGATAACGTCGTTTCAGCGGTTTTATAAAGGCTATTTTCTTCCGGTATTTTAAACCGATTGATTTAATTTAAGAGCGATGTTGGCTTGTGGTTTTGCTTATAAGAGGACGTACAGCAGGCGGGCAGGCGCTTAATTTACCCGTGGCTGGGCGATAGCGCGATGCGCCGCCGCCGCGCCGCGCCGCTCCGAACGGTCTTGTGGTGCGAGGCGCTACAGCCTGATTTATGCTATTTGCGCGTAAAGCGGAATTAATGGCTTTATTACTCTTCTCTGTTTGGGGATCTCTCCACGCGATCCGTGCTCATCGTGGAAAATGTCATTGAATTACCGAAATGTGATTCGGCCTTGTGGATCCCTATCAAGGATTACAATGCCTATCAATTACGGGATTTTCCATAGATACCAGTGACAAAGCCTATAAAAACTCCTGTTTGAAATTATTTCACTTTATACTTAGCGTTAATCCACGTTAAAGGTGGAGTTACGACTTGCTAAATGTCTTAGTGAAACGTTTTATTACGGTCCTCGTGTGCTTTGTTTTAGGGGCTATGAAAGACTTAAAATCCCCAGGATAGAATAGGAAATTACTACAGCCGTGAACCATTTCGTGCCTAATTGTATTTTAAATTATGATATGTGTTAGAATTGCATCAATATGTAGGTACCTACCTACCTACATTAAGATACACAGAAAGACTGGTATATGGAGTATATTAAGTACGAGTCAAAAACTCTTAACGATGACGCGGCACATTAAAATTAAATAACGAAATAGAAAAATGTAGTACAATAAAGAATAAGGATTTTAAAATAGCTGGAATTAAATTCAATATGGCGTAGATAATCGCGTGAAAAAAGTCATACGACCCGAAACGAAATCTAATATGTGATTAATGCGGCTGCACGAGTTTCATTATAGAATGTCATAATTCTTGCGAAGGTAATATCCAGTGTGGCACACATTCCGGACCGGCAGCGCAACCCGCAGGTGAAAAATTTGAGCTCCGACTCGTTGTGGCGCAGGCTTAGTGTTTTATCTCGGCTTAGCGTTACGAGGATTTGTGGCTCGCTAAGTAACGTTTTATGTCCCTGAAACGCCTGCAAGTTTGCTCCCCAGATAAATATGTATCTTTGATGCTACTTACAAAGTTACGAGCAAGCGCGGGCTTTCCTTTATTTTCAATAATATTGTGTGCACCACTCAAGTATTCGTAACTATGTATCTTGTAAAATATTTACGTGTCAAGAGTCAACAGTACCTATACAGTGTACTCGTATATTAGAAATGGCATACATACATAAAGCAATACGTTTATATACCTAAGTTAGCAAAATATAGTTAAATAGAAATCTTCCTATCCAAGTATTTACTTGGATATTTCCTTCTTTTTAAGGTTATCATGGTAGTTTTTGAATGACGTCCTATCTTAAGTCAAGAATAGTCATACACTTTTGCCCCCAATAAAAAAAAAAATTGTTCAATGTGATGTCCTTATGCGCCTACGCCTAACAAATACATTGTCGAACATGTAATGACGAAATATTGTGTAAGCGAGAATGCACCGGGTGCAACAGAACTGGATTTCCTTTATAGTCTTAACTACTCCGGAATCACTAGTCGTAAATAACGCGCAGTGCACGCTCGCTTCCTTTCTTTCTACTGGGAAGTAAACCTTCGCAGTTCTTGGCGCTGAAATATATTGGCGAAGTTTGATACTTAGGGACCACAGAACAGGAAAGTTCAGTTGCGGAGAAATAATAGGATTAGTGAATTAATTAAAGACGGTATCTAGAGTTCTAGCTTTTCTTTAAATAAAGCACACAAATTATCCAACTTAAGCAAAACACGTTCACCAGAGCGTTGGCTTCTGGAATGGAATTTTGGTGGATGGTTGGCCGTTTTATCCCATGTTACTGTCGTCTGTTGTTGAACACGACCGCGGCAGGCTGGCATGCAACGATCGTTCCGACGGAATGTGTAATGGTAGTAAAAGGAACTTGCACCATGCTTTACGAGTAGGGATATTTTGTTGGAGCCATAAAGCAAACAGCTAGTTAAACGGTACTTCAAGTAAGTAAAGTACTATTAATTGCATAAGTAAGTAATATTAAGTCTGTATAAACCTGCACTTGGCCAGCTTCTTGGACTGTGGCCTTTTCATATCTAGGAGAAAGCCCCATGGAAGATCATGGGACAATATTGGCTTGATGATAAATTCTATACAAATCCTAGATGGGTAAATCCTGATAAACTCATCTCGTCATTTCGTAATAGCGTAAATAAAACTTATCAGCATTAAATTAAACTGATTTAACAAAGCTACGTGTTACATGAACGAGATTCCACCCGCACCCGGGATTCTGCCTCCCGCGCTTACGCAAGCGGATCTATGGTTCAAAGGGTTTGTTTAGATTTCATACGGGAGTGGCAACAGTGGAACAAAATAATCAGATTCATCATCCTTTGTCTTGGGAGTCGTTGTTAGCCCGTCCGGAGTCGGACGCGATTGTCTGTGTCGATTGTTTACTTCGTTAGCGGAGCTGCTATCTCCACCCGCACGCACGACGCTTTAACAATCTTTGATTGTGACACCGAAATACGGTTAAGATTTTTCTGAAAGAGTGTTCATAAATTGCAAAATCGTGATCGTGTGTAGTATTGTTTTGTTATTAAGCGTACTGTGCTTACTCACGTATATATATATACCTACCTATATACACGACATGCAAGCCCACCTGATATTAAGTAGTTATTGCGTGGACATCCACGTCCAACCTCAAAGGTCATACGCGGAGGCGTTGCTACTAATGAGAACAGAGGTGGTTGCCTCAAATATATAATCAAGTACCTATACACAATTTTTATTTCGAGTTCGAGATTGCCTGACTAGAAACTGACGTCGTGACATCGCTGTGATCGGCGCGAGCTCATGATGAAAAACCTCGTAATGGTTCGAAACTATACGGGCAATTTCGATCTATTATACACATGAGTAAGCTGGTTATGTCATATAAAATTGTTGATATTATCTACTGTAAGTAGTCGTATCGTTATACTGTCACTAACACATGAGGCATAAAAGCATACGTACAGATGATGTTTACCTTAATGGTTATAGTTGTATACTCGTACTTGTATAGGCTTCTCGGCTGTAGTGCTTGGCGCCACCTGCGTCCTATACAGCTCCACGTCGTGTAAATTTATGTATGCTTTCAACGCTTTTACCGTGTGCCACCTGACCTGGCTGGCGGATATTTTGCCGGACAAATGTTCCCCTGTCCCTATTTATATTGGATACCTTATTCTAACTCCCGTGAGCGACTGTTGCGTATAAAACTTGTGATTACCCCCTATAAACTAAACATATACAATTGATTGCTTTAAATTAACTTTGGTGCTTTATCGGCTATAATTGCCTAGTTTTAGACTACTTACTTTTTGTTGGGGTAGGTAATTGAATTTTCGTAACACGAGTTATAATTATCAGAAAACAAGCAATTCATACAATTTTATTTTCATACTGTCTGATAATGTACCTATAATTTGTTTTATTTCATATAGGTACGTACAACCAACCTTACATACCATATCACACAAGAAAAATACGATTAATATTCTTTACTAAGTATGTTATAGCGGTAGTAGCAGCTAAGTACCATTTTGTATTCACGTTGTACCGGAACTTTTCACAACGAACATTTATTGCCGTTATCTTGTTTGAAGTTTCGACATTTTATTCTAATCGGAATTCAAAACGTCCGACAAATATTTTGTCGTTTACAGTGTAACTTTTAACACGTCGCCCAAAACAAACTGGGAAAACTGAAATACAAATACAGACTGTTGGAAAACAAAGTACCTAGGGTACACTGGAACAGTACACTTGCAAAGAGAATGTTTGGACCAATAAGTAACATGAAGTTAGTAATGTAAATAGTACTGGACTGTTTGCACGCCTCTAAGGAGGCTGTGCTTTAATATTCACTCAAAATGAAAAGTACGGGAAGCGCTTATTCTTAAACCTCTATATTTTTATAACAATGCATTAATATTCTGGTAGGAAGGGTGTACGAAAAGTAAAAAAAAGTAAGAAAGAGGAAAAATATTAGGAGACCTGTTGTCTTCATATAATTCATATTATTCTTTATACTTCATACTATTTTATTATAAATTATAATGTTTTTGTCGACTTCTCGATTACTCCGCGTAAACTTTATAAATGTAGGTATCCACCAGGAGCGCGGGAGAACGATATTGCAACTTTGCAATAAATTTCTTTTGCAGCTGGTACGGAACACAATTTTACTTACCAATCGTTCACATAAGAGTCTTTTCTTTGCACTGCCTCAAATAGGTGCCTTCAAACGAAAGGACGGACTGTTACACTTGATATTAAAAAAGTTTTTCTATCACGACTCAGAAAGTGAGCAGGAATTTTATTGTAATCAAATAAATTTTTTCATTCTTACGTTGAAATATTGCATTTCAACACTTTGCCTTAATTAAAGCTTATGATTGCTAAGTAAATAATAATAATTTGCGGAATATAGAAACCGTAGAGATAGCAATGAATGAAAATTTACTTTAAAGTTCTTCGATACGTAAAAAACAGAGTATTTCTATTTAAAAACATTCTGGGCAACAATGCTATTATTATAGCAAGGCAACTGCAGACGGTGCGTGAAACAAGAGGCACTATGAACACGATTGTGAGGCTATCATGCCCAGGGAGATTTAGTGAGCGGAGATACGCTGTGGTTTATTATCTAACTCTTGTTGCTCTAGGTGTATAGCAGGCCGTCCTCGCTTCACAGTGCGATATTGCCAGATCCAGTGAAGGATACAAATGTACTGTCACATAACATAGGAGTGCACTAATTTGATGTACTGGACGTGAGCTATGGCGCGTTGCGCCATTCGTTATTAAGCTTGCATTAGCTCCAGACCATGATGGATACAAACCTATGCTAAACTAGATATATGAGACAGATGAAGTACGAGTACGGTGTTGTTTATATTAGGTAACGTTAAAATGTAAAACATGTTTAAATTACAAATCTGTTCTGATATATTCTTTACTAATCCTTATTTTAATGTTCCGAACATATGGTTTTTTTGTATGATTTCTAAAGCCACAATTATGAGCGTTTTTCCATACTGAATGGCCTTATACCATAGTTACCAACGTATGTTTTTACTTTATTAAGTAGTTAGGTACTTAGGTACGAGTACTTCATTTATACCAATAAATACAAATATATAGCTTCTTTGGCAGTTTTTATGATACAAATCTTAAAAATATATGTAAAAAGTGGAATGAGAAGAATAAAGACATAGGTATGTATGTATATTGAAAATATGATAGCACTACATATTATTGTGTATACATTGGACGGTAAAATATATGTTCTTCTTAACCAACACCTTCAAAGTTTATGAGAACAGTAAACACTGCGCGCTTAGTTACGATGTGCTAAGGCAGAAAAATACATGAACATTTCCTCTATGTTCGTTTCAGTAGCGGTATTATAAAGTGGCCTCGCAAAGCAGCAATTCTAGCCCCTAACAACGACACGCTTAAAGCAAAAAGTCTATATTGCCTTTACGCTTCACGCTACAAACGACTATTTGTTCTTATTGCTCACATACGAATGTCGTACTTTTAATGTGATGTGTAACAAATATTAAACAAATAATTCTTTGTCACAAAAGTTTTGAAAAGAAAAGTATTTTAAGGCGGACTCGTTAAAATTCTTCTAAAATAAAATTCTGCTAATGGACTTATATGCAAACTTACCATGTTTTGTTTAGAATAACAAGATATAACATCGTCTCCTTTCTATATTGAAAATTATGAAATGGGACTTGCTAAAATGAAAACTTAAAGAATACTTGTTATCCAATTTTAATTTAGTAACAATATAATTTTTGATATAGGTACATACTAATTATATACAAATTTGATAGTCTTCAAGATTTGATTATTGGTAAGCGATATAGCAACAACAAAATATAAGACTCTTACCGAAGAGCCAAGTCATCGACTAACAATTATTATTCCTCATAAGTTCCAATCCGCAGAACTTGAAGTTTGTATAGCGAAAAGTTGTTATAAGTATTGGTAAGTGAAGAGTAAGGATCCTAGCGTCGGTCGGTTCTCGTGGCGTGGCTTTACGCTTGGAAACTACTTAAATATAAATTCCTATAAAATTTCTGGCTTATAAAGGATTTTCAGTTTATAAATGAAAGTTGACATTTAATTAAAAATAGCCAATGAAGTACTTGTATGTGGTTATCTAGGAATATTAATTAAATGAATTTCAAATTCAAACATGTGGAAAAACAAGTAAAATGATTCTTTTACAATGTCTCTTAAGAAGGTACTTTTCTTCTAAACCTAATTTTAGGATAACAGTTAATATTTTATAATAATATTGACATGATATTTTTCTACAATTATGTACCTAACATATAATAAGTAATATTAAATCATCTAAGTGGCTCCGAGGTTCACATTGACTAAAAACAACCACAAGATTGCACCCTCTATTCAGAACAATGCTAATTAAATTAAATAGATTAGAATAGGTTACAAACTGTTTCTAGCAGCCAGCGCTTAATGGTCTCCTTTTACGACATCACGCTTTATGCCCGCTCATTAGCGCGTCTCCCTACTGAAATTTTTTTATGGATACACGTTCTCATTCCACTTATTTCTTGCTTTATTTCATTAGTTTTAAGTGGCCTAAAAGTTATAATCATCTTTACTGGAACGTGAAAGCCCATGTACTCGCAACATCAATATTTAAAATCTTGCCTTTAAAGTAAAATCTTGAATATTCCTTTAGCCAAGACTTCCACTACTGGGCATGGGTCCCTCTCAAATATATGAGAAGGGTTGAAGTAGTTGTGTATGTGACGGAGGATCGTAGGTACTATCTGCTCTAGGGGACACTACCATCGCTATCATCTGCTCTCCGTCTTTATATTTAAAATAATTTCTATTATACCGAATTAAGCTCGGTTGCACATGTATTTATGGTAATTTGTGAATGTGTAATTTCCAATGCACGTTATTGGTCGGTTACTGTAATACGATATAACTGCTGTAAATTATCGTTCGAGCGCGTGTTGCATTAAATTATTGTTACAGTTATTGTGAAATATAATAATCCAGTTTTATAGTCAGGTTACAATAGTGCGAGCCGCTCGTTATTGTAGAAATTACCTATTGTTAATCTTTTAATTTGTATCCGGCCCGGCGTTCGTTCCATTCCGCAATTGTCTCTCACTAACCACTTCTATATCTAAAATTTGAATCGCTTTTTGAGTTATGATTAGTTTTGAAATAGTTACTATTTTACAGCATTCTACATTTATTATATCAGTAAATTAAACTTTTGTCTTATAAAAATTTTGCACTAACTATAAATTAATTGTAGCTTTAGGCTTTAAAATTATGAATTCTGAGCTTGAATTTTTAAAGGGAAATTACATACACGTGTCACACATCTATCATAAAGTTTTCTAAAACTCAAATAGGTGGCGTTAGTACTTTATTGTAATACAAATACCTATAATATTAAAATTCCCTTCTTCTCAAGGGAATCTCAATTCAACACAGTGTTATACGTAAAATAATGATAGCTTGTAGAATCATCACCCTCGTTTCATTTCGCCAATACACCTCTACGATCTATAGAATCGAAGTCAGTAGCTTGCGTTGCACTTAGTGATCACATTATATTAAAAATATAAATGTTTACTTACAAATACTTGTAGTCATCTACATTTTGAAAGTATGAGATACTTCATGAAAAAACGTAACAAAAATATGAGATATTTAAGTTCTTACCTACGTATACGCAATAAAGTGGAAAAGGAGTAGTAATCATTACTAAAAACGTTCCAATAATTCCTTGTTTAGTGGCGGTGAAAGAGAATGGGCGGCCATTTTCAGAAACCTGGCCTTTGTGCTTTACCGTCGGTTTGTTTATTTCGGGGGCCTGCCTCGTAAACACTCGCACACCGATATACTAAAGTTGGCCTTCTTTATTTTCCCCCGAGAAATTCTTTTTCCGAATCACCATCCATGGCTTGCTAAATTTTCCTGACGCTGTTGTTTAGCAGTCCTTTGAGTTTTGTTTTCGTTAAGTCTTAACGTAGATTCGAATCTAATCTACTCCACTCGAAATAATAAACTTCTAAATTTATTTTGTTTCTTATGTATCTTTAAAATGTGCTTTCCTTTCTGTACGAGATATAAATTGTTGGCTGGAACAATAGTTCTTCGCAAAGTTGGAAGCACTTAAGGTGGAAATGTTGGACAGGGAATGATCTGATAGCGGCCGCCAAACCCTCTGTTTCGTAGCTACTTAATTTACTGCCACAGTAACGCCACGAGCACGCTCCATATCCACCGCGTTATTGCCAACTTGAAAACAAGAATATCCCACACATTTCCTCCATATCTCCTGAATTTAAGCGTCTGCCACCCTCACTTCTTTTCCATTTCTTGCTTAAGGGAAGCATTCGTGTGAACTTTCCAGTAAGTGGTTATTAAATCATATTTTTATTCTTTTGTTTTCATATAATACATTTAGGTACATTTCTTAGTTCAATAAAAATGAGATTTGCGGGAGTAATATAGTTGATGGTCTGGGCTATCTTTTGTATATCTTACTGTCCTTTCGTCTAAAAAAAAGATAGAAGAAATCTTATTATATAGAGAGATATTATTTATGTTTCTTGGCTTCAACCCTTTTTATGTCCCACTGCTGGGCACGGGTCTCTCCCCACAACCGGGGAAGGCCTGGAGCAT
>DWQK01000911.1:0-17787 GCA_018231225.1 Noctuana stator
GCTGGGCACGGGTCTCTCCCCACAATCGGGGAAGGCCTGGAGCATACTCCACCACGCTGCTCCAATGCGGATTGGTGAAGACTGAAAGCAGCGTTTTATGTATTTTGTTTAAGATGATACTTCGTAGTTACAACATCAAATCAAGATAAAATATGTGAACTCGTTAGACGTTATCTACTACCTACATATAGCGCAATTAGAATCTTTTCGAGCCTTTAAAACTGCGTAAAATTCGCACAAAATTCACGGATTCCTGCGTCCCTTCCTCCTTCATTTTAATTCGAAACCTTAAGTCAGCTTTAAATTACACTTTTTGCCCTTATAACACCCCCGACGACTGTCCCGGATTAGGGCTACCATCGACTACTTTTTCTGGCAGTGTCAAGAAACATCGCAGTACCCTTACAGGCCCCCCGGGGGTGCTTCCAGACCCTTAACGTTTACGACTACCCGATTGCTTTTCTATGAAGGGACAGTAGTGTCCGTGACAAAAACAGACAGATGTGTACCACGGAAGTTGATAAACAATCGATTAGGTTGGCAATGTGAATTTACACGTTTTTCGACCACTTAAGCGAGATGTTTGCGGAAGAGGCCACTTAAAGGTTTCCCAGACATTAATTCCGATAATAATAAGGTTGGTGACAGTTAGGTACAATACATGTTTTCTGTTTTTACTTTATGTTTAATAGCAAAGGACAATTAAATACGCCAAATGTGTTAGTATTATGAAGGCCTTAGAGCATTCATTTATTATAAGGGAATGTAGTGGTTGAGGAATGTCTTTAGGTAGCAGTAACTATTTATTTAACATTAAATAACAATAAACAAAAATAAATGTTTACCATAAATAACCATGCTAATTTGTTATTAAATTGTTAAAAAAATATGTGATACATATAAAATGCTTTGTTCTGAATGACTGACTGATGGATCGCACAGCCTAAACCGCTGATCGTAGAGAATGGTATGTTTCGAAATAATATGCCTCAAAGGCATTACCGACCATAATACGGTGATCATGTTCACCATTCTGCAAAAATCTCTCGCTGTGTTTGCAAATTTTGACAATCCATAAAAACATTATGACAATAAAGACTAAACAACAAAACTGAAAAGATCTTCGGAAGGGCTTCTTTGACCGACCACAAACAATAGTAACGTCATAATTGAGAAGGGTTAACTTGTCAGTTTACAAACTACCGTTTCTTTAAACCCTATAAATGCCGACGTTCTTAAACTCGTAACTGTATATTCATGCGCTTGTATCTGATACTCAACGGACAATGACTTAGCAACTTTTTACTGAAATAGTCTTTGTAAGAAAACGATAAGTTCTAACATGGACCACTATTTTTTCTTGGCTATTTTATTATTCCTTTATCATGTCACTTGAACTGATAAAGAGTTGAAGATATAGCACTGATTTTAAAAATACTTGTCAAAATTTATTCAACTAACTCGTAGGTACTCGTTAACAAGGTTCTATTACGCTTAATACTATTGAAGTCCGTTGAAGTCATTCTGTTTACGTCAATTACTCGTGCATCAGGCAGCGATCACGTGACCTCTAAGTAGACCAATGAGATACACGGGTTGCTTGCTCGATAACAGTGTGGTTTTAAAAAGTTCATAAAAATATACACGCTTGCAACTCTGTCAAATTAATTTTATAAAACTTTAGAAATTTCAATCCTGTGTTGTACGAATGTATGAATATTAAGTAATGTAATATGTACGAATATTAAGGAAAAATTTCATATTTTTGTTAACTAACATAATTATCAAATAATAAATACGTGAGCTTAAAATAGGTGCATTCCACGTAATGTAGCAAGAAAATGAATGTTGACTACACCGGAATGCAATGTCCGTTTGCATGTCAATTAACTGCTCAACTAATGAGGACACTAAAGCCAACTAAACAACATAAGTCAGAAAAAGAATAAAAAAATAGAATATGGTTCTGTAGCGAATTCTGCTGCCGGTAAAAAATGAAAAGTGACTTTAACGTTACCTCACTTGAGCGAGTGAATTTTCGGTGTGCACGATGAAATATGGTAACTCGTCATAATGCGTTTAGCAGTTACCGCTGCCGGATACCAAAGAGTATTTTGACTCACAAACATTCAGTAATACCATACAAATATCATATGGGAAGAAACTGTAATTGAAATTTTTAGTGAAAATATCTGGTTAATGGATGCGAGAAACAAAATGCATAAATTATATATTATACGTACACATTTTGTGGTGAATGACAGTGAACAAGCGCTTTTCGGCGCGAAGTGCTATCGAGGAACAATCACAAAGCAATAGGTATTTAATATTTCAATAAGTATACCTACCTAATATCTTTTCATCACAAAAAATATAGGCAGGTATAGAGGTAAAGGTAAAAAGTATTTTTTTCTAAATTGTTTGCCAAATTTAATATAACATTGTATTGTTTAAAATCGCACGTCGAGATATTGTCCTCTTTCTCCTGAAATTGTGCTTCTCATAAACGAGTATAAAATTTTTGTACGTTCTACTATGGTTCTACTATTACTTACAACTATTACTGTAGGTAATCATATATTGGAAAATACGAATTTATTGTGCATGTCTTTTTGTCAGTTCTAAAGTTCTGTTCTGTTCACCGTCTACTCTACATTCATATTTCGGGATGCTTTGTTTTACTTATTCAATATTTTCAAATTGGCCTCGCCCGCTGCGCTGTAATGGAGCCGAAAAAACGCAAAAACCGGAGCAAATGGATTTTCGAGCTAATTATTTATTTACCATCTCAGATTCCGCCTTCAAAACTTTGCTCTTCGTAGTTTTTTTAATTATCCTCGCAATGAACTATGACGTAGAAATTTTTAAATATCAAATCGGTGCTTTTAAGGTTTTTAAGTTCATAAAAATTGCAGACCTAGTCTAAGTTTTATGCAATTTTTTTAAGTTTTTTTTTTAAACTAGTTTTTTTTATGAGCTAAGGTTTCGAGAGGGAGGAAGTTTTACCAAAGACTCTTTGGTAAATTTTTACTGTGGAATTAGCATAATTACTTACACAGTTACTTTATACTAACATAATTGTTATGGTAACGCAAATATTTACTTCAACAAATTGTTGTACTATTTTTAACTACTTTTGTAACATAAATTATAAGTATTACCATCAACAAAAATCAATAGATACTGCAATGATGTGACTTCTAGACAAATGTTATATAAAGTTAAAGAACTCTGTTGTTCAAACATATATATGCACATTTGTTTCAATTAACACTATGGTGGTAATCACAATTGCGATTCCTAAAAATACCATAGACCATATTATATCAAGCCCCCGGACCAGACGAAATAACAAACATTATACGACAAGTGAATCCAAATTCGCATATGACTATCGTGTCTGTTCGACCATTTATCATACGAGATGTGACAACTGAATTTATTTATATAAAAAACAAACAATAGTTCGCGTTAGGGCTCTGTACGGTGAGTGCTGGAAGCAAGTTTTGCTTGTACTGACGCTTTTTGTGCATAGTGCGTAAATATGTAGAGAATCTAAATAAATATATAATAATAATAATTTAATAAACACAATTTATTAATTGAGCATATAGGTCTTGAGAAATTATTAACATTACAGAGAAATTATCAACACATTAAACTAAATACATCAGTAGATATTTCAGGGAGACGTAATTTAAGACGAAAAAATTGTTGTTCTAAAAGTAAAAATGTCTTTTAAAAATATGTAAGTAGATTCATAGGATTAATGACGTACGTATTTAGTTAGCAAATAGCAACATGTAGGTACCTATGTAATAGTATTCCTAAAAGTAGCATTACTTTATTATCATTACTTATCCTTTTTCGCGCTTTAATGTAAGTACAATAATCAAACATTTCAAAACAATCTTCTTTCAGTGATATTTAATTTCGTTATTAATAAACATCATTGGCACCTCGAGTATAGCACTCATTTTATTACGAATACAATGTATTCATCCACTAATCTAAAATATCTTTATATTTTATATTTTTGTTAGGAATAATTTGTATTAATATTGTAAGCCGTTCTTACGTTGCCTCTGTTGATATTTACTCTACATATAACATGTTCAAAAATGCGAGGGTAGTAGATGGCCAAGGGGTGGAATACAATGGGAGATAGCAATTTGATATTCAGGCCACATTTTTAATAAGCGCTTGTACGGTAATGGGTCGAGTGGCCCACTGTTTAATAGCTTTTGTTATGCCATTAGTCAGTTAGTGCCCTGAATGGTCAGTTTTTAAGGGCTTGACCTAATGTTTCTCATTTTTGCTAACGATTGAAGTATTTATAATTTAGTATAGGTAGCCTGTTGGTCGACATTCGACTGAATTAAGTAATTTCAGTGACGTGTAGATCCATCTATTATTAATTGTTATTGTCTCGAGAATGAATTATTAAAATTTAGCAATAAAGAATAATAATAAAAAATCAGTATGCCATCAAAATTAAGTATGTACCTAACTCGTGATAAAAAATGTATAATCATAAACAGGTTATAAAAGGTCACATATGCATTTGCGAAGTGCATTAGATAGCAAAGGGGCGCGTAACGAAGCATTGTGGCGCATCTGTTCGCCTTGTAGTGGCTTTTTGTGTTCTTTGACGTTGATGGGTCTGTCTTGCATGTAGATGATATGAAATATACACCCATATTTCTGATTGCCTGGTACGTAACGCAAAATTTGAAAATTTACATCCGATTTTCACTAACATCCAACCTCAAATAGGACAGTTCTATACGAGGTACCTACAGCTTGAACGCGTTGTGATTCACCTGTCCTATGCGATCCTATTACTAACTACTTGATGCACTGTACTTGCAATTACCAAGTTAATCGAAGTCAAACTTAAGTAATACAACTTGAGACAACAAGATTAAACTTAGTTAGCAGTGTCACTTAATTAGCGTAACGCTAACTCACTGAACAATAATTAAGTGCATCAACTTGTCTAATTAGGTGCACCTAATTAGAAGCACCTTGCAATGTACCTAACTACTGACTAAATTGACCTTAGGGATACATAACCGAGGCTTTTGTAGGCTACCCTAGATTAGGTATGAAGGGAACCTTAAATAGCGATCATTAAACATTAAACATACCTACTTACAAAATATTCAAATGTTCGGAAATATCGAAGACTTTTCTAATAATAGTTGAAAATTCTATCTACTTCATTAGACTAAGTTTGTTTGTTGTTAGTAGTAGTAGTTTTTTCACGGGAACTCGTATTGTAAGATTCGGTTCAATAAAAAGTAGGTATTTTAAAAAGTTTTTGTAAGATTTATAGCTTATAAATACACTCACACAGTTCAATGTCTGTTTGATTTGAAGAACTCTCTTGAAGGATCTTTAATCACTAATTTAACTATTCTTATATATTATGTGCTTGTATTGTATTGGTAAAGTACCTAACTACCTACTACTAATCTATATTAATATAATCTTAAGCGGAGGTGAGGTAAGGTGATGCGGGATGCGGGTTAATATCCGGGCAGACTTGCGGTGAGGCTAATTAAACACGAATCTCAAGACAATACGCAAAGCACTGATTTCTCAACCGGCGCACACGGGGTGACTTACTTTCAGACAGTTAATTTTTCGAGTATGATTTCAATGAACATGTCTGACCTTTTCAGTTTTTCACAATTCACCTTTTCAGCCGAAAAAGCATGCCGAAAAAATACGTAAATATTTGTATTTTTTCGGCACGCTTAATATAAATAATTGCATGTTTAAGTCCTCAGTACTCAATATATTTTCTTTACTTTAATAAGGTTACAGCTATTACCACTATATTACATTTAGTTAGACAATAATAATTAGTGTGATTACTACTACTATTACCCAGTTACTACTTAAATAATAATAATGTAAGACACATTATTGTTATTTAAGTAAAACGTTAAAACTAAATCTCAAGAAGATCGCGCAAAAAGGAGAAATTTAAAAAATATAATTATGGAAAAATATTAAAAGCAGAGTTATGTAAATATTCTTCATACCTCACTCGTTTACAAAAACATACACGCACAAATTCCACAGCATGATTATAATATGCATAACGAGACGATAATAGGTAATCATTTCAACGTCAATTTGTCAAAAACTAACTAATGTAGTCGCACCAAAACCATACACTCTAAACTAGCGGAAGTTATAATTTATGAAGCGAGTTCCGGCCTCCGCCTTCAGGCTTCAGGGAGCGAGTAGTGAGACTGTAACGAAACATCTTATATATTATGCACAGCTACGTCTGAGAATTCTGAGATCACACAAGAACTAATAAGTACTTCGGCATAAGTAGGAAATTAGTTTGACTCACGGAATGATAAAATATGCAATAAACTTTAACGTAAGATTTTTGGTTTTCTTAAAACTATAAACAAAAAATAACATTATAGATGGGAGAGACGCATGAAAACTTTGCTTATAAAAAATATATTTTTATTTTATAACTAAGTATTTTCTGCCATATATATATAACAACACTACGTGTTTACTTACTGTTTGGTTTCATTTGTTGAAAATAGAACTTTTGGCCATTAATACGGATAAAAAAATTTGCATCTGTGCCTGTAATCTAGTGACATAAAGTCTCTTGTGAATTTGAAGCTTCGACTCGAAGCTAATCAGTCAGTGCTGCTTTACAAAAATGATGAAACGATTTAATTAATTGCTAAAGTCATTATACGCCATCTATTGGAGTATGTCTGAACTGCTCAACCACTTCAAATAACATACAGCAAAAGCTTCAAATATACCTCAACAGATGGCAGTGAAAGCTACGTAATAAATTAAAAATAGATAATATAGTTATAAATTAACCAGCAATGTCAAGCAAGACTTATTACTAAAATTCTATTATTATTACTACAACAAAATATGCTAACTTTAGGCAATCGAAAATATAAAAGAAAATAATGCTGTCTTTCCACTACAAGAAAACTACTTTCATTGTATTGATGGCTACTAAAGAGCATTGTACATTATACAAAAGTACTCTGTGGCATTGTAGGTAGAGGTCAATGACTGACTACATTATAAATATGCTGTGTTATTTCTTTATTCTCGTTTACCTATTTCGTTTTCAAATTGAAAGACATTTATCTTGACATTTATAGTCATCTAATACGTCTAATATCCACTTGAACTAGATTTATAATATTAGTTAACACAATTTTAATTACCTTTTTCACTAGAAAAATAAAAATAAATAATAAGATATTTTAATGAACACGTACACTTTATCCGCTTTCTTTTTATGTATCTTACATATTTTATCGCCGTCGTATTCATTAAATGAAACTGTTCATTTGCATAAAGATGATCTAATAACAAGAGTCGTAAATGGATGGCCAGCGAATCTAGGAGATGTTCCTTATCAGGTAGGGACCTCATTATTTACAAACACTACCATAATACTAACTTATTTGAAAATAATTACAGGGATTAAGAAATACATTATATTTTATTAACAAAAGCAGAATAAAAGCAGTGCTTTCTTACAAATTATTAGGTATTATTACGTTTTTTAATCTTAAGCGAGTAGCAACACAGAAACAGACAAATCATCTGATCATAAGTTATCACACGCCTGTACATATAAGAAACTAAACAAACCCCTTCGATAGGTTGCTTTTAAGAGATCGATTGGATGGCCAATGAACAAATATATGACATTTTGCGGCGGTATTATTATTGCGCCAGCCAAGCTTCTATCTGCAGCTCACTGCTTCACTGAAAAATCCACCATATGTGATAAAATATGCGGCAGTACGGGGTATGGAATGGACCCTTGCTTTACAAATAAAGTATATTTGCTCTTATTTTAATCCCCAGATTAGTTCGTGGAAACTTATGCTTTTGACTATAAATGTTTATTATTTATTGTATAACTATCAATCTTAATTTGAATTAAAATTTATTAGAGCTGCTTAAATATTAAATTGTAGTCCACTATTCTATAAATTCATGAGCGTTTCATAGTATACCTAAGCTTTACTATTAAGTATTATTAAATTTATTAGGTATATAATCTTCATAAGATCGATTTTATAGGCTACATCAAGATCATCATCATCAAGATAATGTATAGGCTTCATAAGATCAATATATAAATGTCCCTATATATGTCTTACATACCAAGTTTAACAAAAATGGCTATTTCTAGGACTGTGAGGAAATTATCCCACACATACGCCGTAGCTGGTCAACTATGGAACTATGTGGTGTACCACTACCATGACAGCCCCGAAATCGGCCAGTGGCGGCGATTGAAATTAGTGAAATACCCTCCAAAGTACTCTTTTCCGAAACTGGATATTGCTTTAGTGGTAAACTATGTCTTAGAAAATATTAGTTTTAATAAATTGTTATTCATAAAAATATCCTTAAAGTAGGTACATTTTCTTACATATTAATACCTACGCGAAACGAAACCTAGGCCGTTTAAAAGCACCTTACGAGGCCCGTAGAAGTCCTGAGACTTTACATAGTTAAAGTTGAAGTATAGATAAAATTCATTTAATTATATTGATTAATTTTATTGATAGGTACATTTTCTGTAACCAATTTCCGAAAAAGTAGGATATCATTTCCATTTTTTTTGTGTTAATATTATGCAATATTTAATAGCGTCGATTGTACTCGTACCGTGTTAACAAATTGTTCCTTAATTTTAATAAGAAGTCGTTTGTTTTTAAAAATATTGTTTTTTGTTTGCAGTTTCTGTATAAGCCATTCAACTATGATAGTTACGTTAACTCCATACCTTACGCACGCAAGCTAGTCGACTATGATGGGAAATGCCTTGTGTCTGGATTTGGACGCAAAGCCGGAGGGGTAAGTGACGTTCTTCTTACTACTTCTACTTTTTAATACAGTTACAGTCACATAGTTTTCATATGAATAATCTTAGCAACGAATCTTATGTACATTATTAATATTATTAAGTACTAGATGTGAACGCGGTAATGCTAGGCTATCAGCCTATAATGTTCCTCATGAATGTAGCTATCATATAGAAATAGAGTTTTTCAAATCGGTCCAGTAGTTTCGGAGCCTATTCAGTACAAACAAGCAAATAATCAAATCTTTCCTCTTTATAATTTTAGTATAGATTATTAATTAAGTATCTATATTCTATGCATATCTAAAGCGATGAAAATGCAATAACTTTTATTCATTAAACAAATTCGTAATATTCGAATAACTCTTAAAGGGCTGCTCTATATTCTAATTACTATATTATTTTAATTGTCTTGTCAACCGTCAAGCTCATAAAGTACTTAATTGAATCTTTTTTTGCACGCTTTTTGCATATTTGCCAATAAAAATTTAATAAAAACTGACCAGATACCAAGAAAAGCTTTGAAATATTATTATTATTATCTTAATATTAAATTAAATTTAGGGGTTTGTGTATCTATCAGATGAATACGGACCGGCTGCTACTCGCACATCTCACTTTGTTACCGATAAGACTGTGTAATAGAATGCATCGGAGAAATATGCTTCATTTTGTTTGCACTTCGAGCCAGTATACTGATGTTGGTAAGGTATGAAACGAAACTACAAGATATCAAAAATAAAAAAATCTGACGTATGACATTCCTCATAATAAAACTTTGGAAGTCGGACTGCATCATTTTTATTTAATTAATAGGTACTTTCTAGACATGCTTACTTGTATCAAAAGAGTTGATGTGTATTTACTAATTATATTATTTTAATCCTATTAAAATTCTACATCAAATCCGAATTAACTCTTCAACTCGCTCCTTAACAACATTTACATCAACAACGTGACGTCACATCACAGTAAACACATCGTAAACTGAAAGATCTTTGTTCTCCACAATAATTTAAATTTTTGTATGTAACCTTTTTATTTTTGTTTAGGGGGACTCAGGAGGTCCACTAGTGTGTGCGAATACCGGTGACCCCAACGACAGAGGTAAAGGTGTACTGGTGGGCATCGTCAGCGGTCACGCATATAGAGTGGGATCGTTTTTCACCCGAGTATCATCTTATTATAAGTTCATTGAAAGAAATAAATCATCGTCTGAATACAAAAAATGTATGGTTCTTGTCGTTATGTTAAATCTATTACAGTGTAGATTTTCGTTATTTTGATTTGGTTTTATTTTTATTCGCCAGTGTTACCTTTTTGTGAGCTGTATGATAGGTATTTTTAGGTTTTCGTGTCATTGACTGAAAACTGATTTAAAAAGTTTAAAGGTAGAACTGATCCAGTTCGCCTGGGGAGGTATCACCTGCCCTCATAACTCGCCTTCACGGCAGCAAGTCTTATGGTAAGGTCTTGTGTTTCATCAGCATCGGGTCATAAATCCCTTAATATTTACACTGGTAAAATATAGCGAAGAAATACAATACATTTTGTAAAATAACGTATAATTTTAATGTAAACTTTATATTATAGGTATATCTGGAATTACTGAACTAATACGTAGATATTCGTTGTAAAGCGTCTAGACAAACTTAATAATACTTTCTTTTGCTTATATTATACAAACAAAACAAACATTTCCTAAAACAAGTTATTTATTTACCAAAGTACCGACGATCAAAAGTACACCCAAACTAATTCCGTGACTGGATTTATCGCAAGAGTCTGTAACCCACTGGTAAAACAAACCAACTCTGTTGTACAGAGTCGGTAATTTTGTGACGACCATTGACGTGACTCCTACAAGAACTCCATCTTCCGTCTCTGCTGGGTCACCAGTTCCATAACAGATGAGACCACCACCTTCAGCTTCCTGTTTGTCACATTTTATTAATTACCAACACTTTTAGAGCAGTGATAGATGTAATATACTTAGGTTGCATTTAACCCTACCATTTTGGGTAATTTTTTAAGTATAAATTTTAATTATCACTTCCGCTTCGATTCGATTGATGATAAATGAAAACTATAGTAGTATTTCGAAAGATTAACCCTTTGTAAGCTATGAATTTTTGGGTTCTAAAAAAATTTTAAGGATCAACTCTTCTGCACTTTCTGTTGGGATGAAATTCTACAGAAATCACCACTTAATTTAACTTATGTACTCGTACTTACAAGCGATAGTACAGACTTTGGAATGTCATACTGCGTGCAGTAAAAGTACATACAACTCCTGAGAAATATCTTTTCGCAATTCTTCCGGCTGATCAGCCTCATGTTTTCGGTTACCAAAGATTTGTTTAGAGACCAACTCTGAAATGAAACACATGGTTGCTTTTATCCTTACTGTAACAGACCTTTTAGTCAGATCTTTTAATCTTATCACCTATCTAGTATTACCCTACAACAGTTGTAAAAGTATGTTTAAGTAAACCTTCGTTGCTTTAACAGTGGTGCCGATGCAAATACCATCGAAATCTTGATCCCACTTTGTATACGGTATTCTATTTACATACTTATTAAAAATCCAAGGAATCCTTATTTCCTGTAAGAGTTATAGATGAAACAAATTAATCAATTGGGATCAATTAAGGATTAGGTCTGTGAAAAACAATACCGAGGTAGAGTAATTAGTCGCGTTCCCGATATCTTTTCAATTAATTATACGTAGTATCAAAATTAGAAGTGTAAATTTTTTCTAAACAGGCTTACCAAAATAGCAAGATTAAATGCTGGAAATCTAAGGAATTTTTGGGAGTAAATTTTCAAAATAGATCTCCATTGTTGATTTTCGTCTGAGGTAGTTTCATCAGTAAGAGTGTGTTGGATTCCGGCCACAATTCTGACTTTATCTATATTTCTTTTCGTCCTGCATAAGAATAATCATTTTTCTTATTGTTGAAACTTTTGATTCAAAAATTAGAAAAGGATCAAGACTAGCTTGCCACCCAATTACTTTACGAACATTTGCTGCCTTGATTGAGCTTTTGGGGACCTCATAAACGAAAACTGATTTTGGGGGTCGGCGAGGTATAAAAATCGAGCGATCAATTTACACTTACCCTTTATAATAACTTATTAATTTACACAAGTTGAAACTGCGTGTCAACCACCTCCGTGGACAGTCTGCTTAAGGCTTTCATATAGTAATAATATTTTCAAGAAGTAATTGAGGATACTAGTTTGTTTTTTATTTGAATACGACTACTCACTTTCCCATTCTGTCATCATTAAAAAAATATCATGAAAATATAAACATAAAACTGTTTTATGAGTGTTTTAATATCATTTTTATAGCCCTAAACACTTTGGGTCTTTTGTAATAATTATGTCAAAATATGCATGTTGCAATTACACACATTATATGAATGTAATGTCTTTGTTATATGAATGTAATCTATGGCACGCCAATGGCTGGCATAACACAAGGAAACCTTGTGGGGGAGTCCCACAGTGGAACTATGAGTGTACAGCTGAAAAAATTTTAATGTGTTTTATATAACAAACCTTTTTTTGTTCGTTTGGAAGCAGTGAGCTGAAGAAAGGACCCGAGTGTCACTAATAATACTCCCAGCACAAAATGCGCGATATGTTACATTGTTCTTATATAAATGATATATAAAAACCTGAAAAAAACGTATTGTACGTTTAGCTACGTATAGGGTTAATGACGGTAGACAATTTTTACTTGCGATTACGATGAGTAGAGTAGAGAGCAATTGCTTATCTCAAAAAGGAGTTAATGTGGAGTATTCGGCCTTATTGCATACACATAATATATGATAAAATACCTTACAAAAGATGAAGTGGTGATATAATATCATATATAATATAATATAACAGGCAACGTGTCGTTTACAAGAGCGAGAGATGGAAAAACGTGAAAGCACTTGGACGAGGCTTAGGCGGCGTTTATTATTTATAATGTAAATAAATTAATAATTGACAGGGGAAAAATAAAGTTCTATTATAAAATTATTAGTTAGTATGATAAAATAATGACGTACATGGTGTTTCAGATCTCCGATTTGCACATTTTCAAGAGCTCGTGGAATGTTTTTCAATTTAACTACGGGGTGCTGCAAATGAAAAAATATTCTGGGTATTTAAAGAACTACAAAATGATCATAAAATTGTACCTAATACCAGTTTAAACCACGCTAAAAGCAGGCTTCCTTGAAATTTGTAAACAAAAACGCTTAAAAAAGTGATAAATAAAATTAATAGACTGAAGCGATAATGTCCTTTTCTTCCCGACGAAAGTTATAATTCGCTGGTATTACGCAAAAGTAATACTAACGTTTCTAACATATTCATTGTAGCTGTTAAAGTAAGCTGTTATTTCAGCAACGACATTTAATTTTGATAATAATATCAAGATTAGTATGTAATCAATTTTACTTTATACACTTAAGATTCGATTGATAAAACAAGCATTAAGTTGGTGATTTCTTGTAGCATTTTATAGTGACAGAACGTGAAAACTGGCTTTGTTTACGGATAAACATAGAACTTGACAGACGTCAGTGAATAAGTCAATTAGAAAAGAGAAGAGTCCATGATCTCTTTTGTCTATTGCGTTTAAAAGTGGTCGAAGATCGATAAAAGATTAGAAAAAGAACTGGATTTTTAAGCGCAAGACGTTCAATAAAATTAAATGCTGTGGATCATAGGTAGGTATATCATATAAAATTAAATGCTGTGGATCATAGGTAGGTAGGTATGATATACGATAACGTCTTGCGCTTAAAAATCCAGTTCTTTTTCTAATCTTTTAGGTAGTAGGTAGGTATATCATACCTACCTACCTACTGAAGGATCACATTCGGATGGCAGGATTATATCGGTAGTTAGAATGGTAAACTCTACACAATTATTAAATACCTATCTAATATTTGATTAATATTTAGACAAAATAGGTAATTAATTACATTTATTACGTCAGTACCTACTTTAAAACATGACTTTTTACCTACTTTACAACATGACTTTTTGATCAGTTTTTTGTTCACGGATGTTAGGTACCAACGTTACCATGTAGGTAGTATTTTTTTTAATAATGAAACAGTTGTCCCGGTATTTGAATTGGGTTCAGATATTAATATCATATAGATACTTATTTATATAAATATAAAGAACCTGCAGGTGCGACAGATACTCGTACTAGCTCACATTTATTTTAATATGACAATGTATATTTTTATTATAATAAATAAAATAACCGTCTGACATAATAGTACTCGTACATAGTATGGAATAGATCCAAGAGTATTTATATACAAGTACACTACGTAGGTATATCGTAATTGTTCAGAAATGACACAACATGTTAATAGTGCCCGTGCAAACCCGGACCGGGTCGCTAGTATAAAGACAAAGAAAAGCGAATGTACTTTTTTGTGAAATAAAAAAACGCGACAAGTACCTATATAATCGCTGATGAGTTAAAATTTGAAGTATTTAGTAATGAATTCTATGACAATGTCGGCACACACAGTGAGTTGTCGATGATTAAAATTAAGAACCAATTAGCTAGTAATGATAAAAATTTCACCATGACCGTAACTAATAGGTAAGTGAATTTCATGTAAGTTCATGTAAGTATATCATGTAAGTCATGTGAATTTCATGTGTATATCATGTACGTGCCTGACGCAAAATAACCGATATTTATGCAGATTATTGTTTGAAAGGTCGATAATTTTGTTTTTAGTAACGACTTAACAAATCATGACAGAAAGCATGAAAGCAACTTGCGAAGGTCCGATTTTTGAGGCAATTTTCAATCTTTTAGTCAAATTTCAATCATTATTAAGTAAAGTGACATCTGATTTTATTATTCGACAGAAAATGGTCAACCAAAGCTAATGGTGTCGATGCTTTAATTTCACAACATGGTCATATTTCCAAAGAAACTTATGGAGACTTTGACAAAAAAGGAATTCCACTAGCAGCGCCGAGGATATACGACATTAAATATCAGAATGTAATAGTTTTGCTCTATATTCACTTCGGTGCATTGTATGGGATCTATCTATGCTTCACGTCTGCAAAGATGACAACAGTAGTTTTTGGTTCGTATGATATCCAGTTTCTCTCGTCACGTTTACGTATTTTATACGGCCTAAACGCCTTTCAGACAGTGGTGGAAGAAAGCAGAACCCGTCTTGTGTCTGAAGTTGAGAACTCTCTGAAGTGAAAGTCGAAGTGAGGACGCCTCCACCTTGTTGAGTTCTCAACGCAAGACTGGGTTTCAAATTTAAATTAACAGCTAAAAGCTCTATGATCCTAGTACCATAGATCTATTACACAGTGTACAGAACTCACATGACATTCGTTAGATGAAGTTGCAAAGTGCAGTATGGTAGTCACTTGGAAAACAAAGGCATATTTGCTTCTAAAAATCTTGGAGTCACTCTGCGCTTGCGCGATACTTCACTTGCTCAATAAGCCGTCTTCACGCAAAAAATAAAAAATAAAAAAATATTTTTTACTTCCCAGTAGATATCAATATGATCTTCATTTTAAACAATATTATTTCTTTTATTACAGCGTTCATTTTATATATATTGGGAGGGTTTGGCATCACAGGAGGCGCACACAGACTGTGGACACACAAGACGTACAAAGCCAAATATTACTTCGAAGTTTTAACATTATTTTTAAACTGTCTTGCTTATCAACAACCAGTTATAAACTGGGTTAGAGACCACAGACTCCACCATAAGTATAGTGATACAGACGCTGATCCGCATAATGCGAGGAGAGGGTTTTTCTATTCTCATATCGGTTGGCTGATGGTTCGGAAGACCGACCTAGTTAAAGAGAGAGGAAAAACAATTGATATATCTGATCTTCTTAATAATCCCCTCCTACAGTTTCAGAAAAAGTAAGTATTGTTTATTTATTATACCTTCTTACAGATAATATTGCAGGGTTTAATAATTTTACTGTATGGACAATAAGTTAGTAAGTAATTTAACCGTGAAGCAACTTAAAAAACTGTGTGGCTGCTTCCGCTAAGGGAAGGGACTACTAGGCATAGGTACCTACACACTACGCACAGCCATCTCAATCTATGGTATTTAACGTCTTGAGTACCTACATAATAGTTATATCTATGGCCTATGGGTTGCAGGGATTCCATAACTTCAAAGGGCCTGCATAAAACTATGTTATTTATATATGTTATTTTTTATTTTTGCAGGTATCAAGTACCTTTGTTTGGTTTGATCTGTTTTATTCTGCCTACAGTGATACCCATACTGTGTTGGGGTGAAACATTTATGAATTCCTGGCACTTGAATATATTTCGATACACCCTTACTTTGAACGCAGCTTTGCTAGTTAACAGTTTTGCACATATATACGGCTATAAGCCATACGACAAAAACATATTGCCGACACAAAATTACTTCGTATCACTTCTAACGGGAGGCGAGGGGTTTCATAATTACCACCACTGTTATCCATGGGATTATAGAACTGCGGAACTGGGTAATAATTATTTAAATCCGACCACTATAGCTTTGGATATACTTGCGCGCCTCGGCTGGGTCTATGACTTGAAGACGACAAATCCTTTGATTATAGAATCGAAAGCGCAATCCACAGGAGATGGTACTAATTGCTGGGGGTTTGATGTTCAGAGGACTAAACGGCTCGATGAAGTTAGTGAGAGAAATAAATATCAATCAAAATAAGTTTTTGATTGATGGAATTGTTTTTGTAATTTAATCCATTTATGTCTTTTACTTATTGTACATATTTTTAATAATATATATTAATAAAATTGTACCTATTGATGCAACACATTTTTTTATTACTTCTCTATTTTTACTACCTATGTAATAGTACCGACAAAATACGTAATACCGACACCTACGTAAATTACGAAACATTAGCTTTCATTAGTTTTGATGATCTTTGATCAGTATGTAGGTAAATACTATACCTACCTATTTGGTAAAATACTGACGGACCATAGTTTTTACTAAACGTATAGGCATAACCTTCGCATTTAGCCAAAATTTCGTAAAACAATCAACTACTTTCTTAGCGAGAATATAAAAAATGTATATTACCTATGTGTTTTTTTAAAATACTTACAATATAAAAACTATACCTACACGTGGTCGTTCAAAATACATTTAAAATTAGGTAGAAAGAAGAAAAAAATATGTAGATACCGAATATAATTTTCAATTAATTCTTTTGCGCCATTGTCCGACAGTCTAATGTTTAAATAATTAGGTAGCTCATACATTGTGAAATTAGAATGAATTATTTAAAAAAAATTAGGTATCTTATTAATCATGTAAATGCAAAAGATAACCAAGTCCGCAATAAATAAGGATTCGCATTAGGCTTAGTTAATAAAAAAGTGAGCCTTAACTTCATACCAAGTTGCTTCTTAGTTACTTAAATCATAGTTTCATAAATCATCCAATTTAAATTTACCCTATTAGTCAAGTAATATAGAGTATAAACTATAATCGTGTTCACTTAACTTACGTCTACTCTACTAGATCTAGTGCAAATTGGAAAGTTCCAATTTTACAGTTTGTCTATTGTCTATTAATCTAATCTGGATAAATTGAATCTACATATCTACGAGTATATAATTATGCACCTATGTACAATACAATTTTAACTACTAAAAATATAACGTTCGTAGTTTTGTTGAAAGTTTCTTGCCTTTTCTACTCTAAACGGTCCACTAAAAACGAGCTCGGCGAAAAGCTACCAGATTGAGAGCTCCTACTGGAAATTATTTGCAATAAGTTTGAACGTGTAAAACAAAAATGCTATATCAAAGGAGCAGGAGG